>VOPJ01003990.1:0-23811 GCA_014673585.1 Semibalanus balanoides
ATTGATAGCCACAGTGACCATGCCCCCAGCTGGCTAGCAGCCAACACGCCGCGAGACAGCTCCGACAGCCGGGGCTGGTCACTGTGAGTGCTGGCGTGCGGCAGCGGGCAGCCTTTGTCGGTCAGTCGGCGGCCTTGGCGGCATGCGCCACGCGCTACGGCGCAGTAGCGTACGTAGCCCCGGGGGCGGCGGCGGCGGCTGGATGGTTAGGGTCCGGTCCGCAGCCCGCCCCCGCCCCCGCCGCTCAGTCCGCCGTCACGCACTGCACGGCGCGGCTGGCAACTACTGACTACCTACTGCGTGTCATGCCCGGCTGCAGCGGGGCGCACGCCGCACCGGCAGCAGGGGCCAATCGAAGGCAGCGACACATGTCCACTAGTGCACTGTCCAGGGTCATATTTGGCGATGGCTCGCAGAACAACATCAACGCCTACAAATTTGCCCTTCGAGTCATATCTGGGAAACGTAAATTTTATCACATCTCTGACGTGCGAGCTGGGCTTGGTTAGCCCACTGCCCAGCAGTTTGTAAGGCAGACGTGAGACACACTCCTAAATATAATACACAAAATCCGTAACACCAGGGAACCACAGGCTCTTGCTTCCCAGCTAGATGACAATTCTGATGGCTTCGCTCCTGCCACAACAGAACTGAGGCCTGGCCCTTCCACGCGTATGGACAGAGGCTGGTAAGCAGTGGCATCGCCACGGGGGGGGGGGGGGCAAGCGGGGCAACTTGCCCCCAACCTCCGATTGGAGACCCCCTGAGATCAATACAAATCCAAGGAGATTTTGAGGTCGGAAAAAATGGGGTAGGTTGACCAGTAATCACGTCCAGAGGTTTGCCGCTCTCGAAACTACTATATATTTCAGACCGCGTGAGACCCCGTTTTTTGGCGATAATTTGTTAACCCGCCATTGGCTGGGGGGCGACCCCCCTCAGGGATTTTCACTATAGCTCAAAAACGAACAGCGCTATCAACGCGAAACTTCGGGTACCTTATTGTACATCAATTTGACGTCTTCAGTGCAAAAATTTGAAAAAATCGTAGACATTTTTTCGAGTAATATCAACTTTAGTGACGTCACTACACACGGCTTTGACGCAAATATAAGCTAGACTCTAACATGATATGCAAAGGCCATTTATTAAGCAAAATGCAATCCAAGGACGTCAAAAGATAGAAAATGACAAGAGGAACAAAATAGCAATCTCGGATTTGCGATTTAAAAAAAAATTGACACATTTTTTTAAATGCCCTCAAAATCAATATTTTTTAATATTTTCAAAAAACCGGAAGACATGTAAGAAAAACAGATGTTCAATTCTCACACAAAACTTCAAAGCAATATCTGTATTTTTGAATCACTGATTGCTCCCGAAGTATGAGCACCTCATGACGTATTTTTTAAAGTACGTTTTTTGGCTTTTTTGACCAGATACAGAAAAAAAATTGCCCCACTGTATTTCTGAGACGAAACTCGCTATGAAACATGCGTTTGGTACTTATATTTATTCATTTCAAGTTTTGACCTTTTTGACCTGACATTGACCTTATAACGGGTCAGGTGTGCAAATTGCTGTTACACTCGAATCTTATGCGTAGGATAACCCATACAACATGTGTCGCATGACCCCTTGCCAATTGTGACCTGATTTGACCTGACCTTGACCTTTGCTTACAATTTCACTTTTGCCTATACGGGAGATGCATCGTACTTCTGAGAGAACCTTGTGCGATAAAAGTCACAATCTGAGGCTTTGGACGGAAAGTCTGGGCTAACAACTAAAATGTCTTATAATTGACCTTTGACCTGACTGTGACCTGACATGTGACCTTATTTTGACCATTTCCCATGCGCTTTAGAGTGGAATCATTGAAAGCTTTCGATTGCCGAATTGCGCGTCTCGCTGCAGTTATTGGTTCGGAAGATAACGAGGGGGCGAAAAACGCCCCTTCCCAGCCAATGGCGTTCGGCTGAGACCCCAGCCAATGCCGGGTTAAGGAATGGCCGAATCCCAATCAAATTTTTGTATAGTCTATTTCAGCCCAGGCGCCGACTTCTGTCCGAAAAGTCTGTTAACAAAAAATCAGAACTTATGGTACTTGTCATTGATTCGTAACGTTAAGATCTGCTCGGTAAACCAATTCCCAGTGACTCCACAGTAGAGGCTACCGTGACGTAGGATGTGAGCTGTGACCTCAACAGCACGTTACTACCGAAGATGATGACGAAAAGACAGCACGTGCTTTTGAGGTCACAACCTACGTCACGATAGCCTCTGGTCTGAAATCCATAGTAAATGTCCTATTTTTACCCGTGGGATTCCAATGAATCCCTTCAAAATGGTAGAATCTGAGGCCCCCATCCCGGTGAATCTTCGATATTTATCAACTAATAGCATGATCTCAGTAGATCAGGGATCAAGCTTCTATAATGGATCTATTTTGGGGATCCATACATATGTCTGGTATAGGGACACATAGCCAGCCATAGTCCCCCTGAGCAGAATTAATTTACACAAGATAAAATGAGAATCTCTAACGACCCGAACTTTCCTCCACCTCCCCCGCCCCCCTGGTCAAGAAACATATGGCCGAGGAGCGCGAAATTTTCATTTCTACCACTGGCGTACCTACCCTGGGAAAGAAATATTGCCCAACCTAAAAATCCTGGCGATGCACTGCTGGCAAGGGTTGTTTTCTATATCATGTTGTGCAAAATTGCAACGAGCTACCTTTAGCGATACGTCACTCAGCCATGCCCGCATTCAAAAGAGATCCATTCCAGAATATGCTTCGACCGAAGAGGCCTGTTGTATGTGCATTGTGCAGTAATGTGTGTGTGGTGTGTGTGGTGACTGGTGTGTGAGTGGTGTGTGTGATGTGTGGCGTGTGTTGTGGTGTGGTGTGCGTGGTGGTAAGTTTTGGCTGTGGATAGCTGTATTTTGACTGATGCGAAGGTAATTTTACGATAATTTGTATAAACAATCGGGAAACTTTTGCCATGCCGCGAAGCGACGTGATTTTTTCCCCTTGATAGCTGAATTTTGACTGCTGTAATTTGTAAAGGCAATTTTTACGATAAATTGTGAGCTTTTCTCCCCCGTTTGGGAGAGTGCAAAACAGTTTGCCCCCCTTCCTTTAACGGTCTGGGGGATATGGCCCCGTCGCCCCCTGTATCCGCCTGGTCTTTGGTGGCACCCAGTGGTGGGCATCGTTACTCATAAATGTAGTTCCGTTACTCGTTACTCCGTTACTAATACAAGTAGTTCCGTTACTCGTTACTAAGTTACTTTCGACAAATGTAACGGAAGTTACTTAAGTCCGTTACTCCGTTACTTTAGTGTAACCCTCGCCAGTACAGGAGTGAATGCCACCCCAACCACTCTTTTTTCGGGAGGAATATCTCGCTATCTATCAACTGATTGCGATGACATGTGCAATGCAGTACCCTACTTTATAACAAATTACCACGTACTCTGAAAAAAACAAGGTCGTGTCAGGCGCAAATGGCGTCCCGTTGTATCGATGCTCGTAACTTCTGCACTTTCCCGAGTGTCTGTTGTTCAGGAACATATGAACAGGTGTAACAGGTGACATTTATGGTTTCCACTGAGATCATAACCTCGGTTGACCATTTCAAAGGTCAACCGAAGTCACTGACCTCTGATGACACCGAGCTATGAACTTGATGCACGGATTGGGCACGCGTGGATGACACCACCGAAACTGACGAATATAGGGTTGTCTGTGGTGTTCAGTTATTGTTGACGGCCTGTTAACAAAATACTGCCTCGACAGTCGACATAACATTGTCGAATACATATTTGCCCAATAATTTACCGCTTTCACAAAAATGTATCCACCTATGGTGCGTGCTTTTCTGTTTATCTTATCAAAACACACACCGACTAGAGGCCTCTACTCTCAACGTGTCGGTAGAATACCATATGTATAACACAAATAGAGAGCAGGGCACTGGACAGGGCACTAGGCAGGGCACTGGGCAGGGCACTGGGCAGGGCACTGGGCAGGGCACTGGGCAGGGCACTGGGCAGGGCTGGACAGGGCACTGACAGGCACTGGACAGGGCACTGGGCAGGAAGGTCAGGGCAGGGCACGGTACCGCAGGGCAACTGGGCAGGGCACTGGGCTAAGGGCACTTGGGCAGGGCACTGGAAACAAGGGCACTGCGGGGAAGGGCCAGCGGCACTGGGCAGGGCACTGGGCAGGGCACTGGCAGGGCATGGGCAGGGCATTTTATTTTGGGGCAGTACAGGGCACGGTACCGGGCAGGGCACAGGAGGGCAGATCCACAGGAGGGCAGACCACAAGGAGGGCAGACCACAGGAGGCAGGTTACAGAGGGCAGGGCAAGGAGACAGGATACGAAGGGCAGGTACAGAGGGCAGGGTAAGAAGGGCAGGGACAAGAGGGCAGGGTACAAGAGGGCAGGGTACAGGAAGACAGGGGACAGGAAGGCAGGGGACATGAAGGCAGGGGACAGGAGGGCAGGGCACAGGAGGGCAGGGTACAGGAGGGCAGGGTATAGGAGGGCAGGGTACAGGAGGGCAGGGCACGGCTCAGGGCAGGGCGATGTATGGACACTAACGCATCGGTTTTTCGCTTTGATAATTGCTTTTTAGTTAAAGCCATCAAGGGCACATTTCACTTCCGGGACGCAGTGGTTCAAAATCGTTAAGGGCTGCGTCCCGACGGATTGGGGCTGCGTCCCGGAATGAGACGCAGTCAATACGTTAAAATATGCCCTGGGTCATGTTCTTACACAGGTCAACCGAGGTAACTGACCTCAGATGACCTAAGATGAGAGTCGTTCGGTAAGAGATCGGTTGTATATGCTACTCCAATTTTCCAGCCATTGATACCTGTCCTTTTCCCACCGACACATTATCTCAACATAAAATAAAGGAAATAATGGAGTAACGGACTTGATTATAAAGTAACGGAAGTTAGTTGGTACATTACCTGTTTTGAAAAGTAACAAGATCGTTACTGCGTTACTGAAAAAAGAAGTTCCGTTAGTAACGGAGTAACGGAGTAATGGAAGCTACCGAGTACCCACCACTGGGCAGTGGACTCCGTAGGGATGTTAAGTGATGACGTCTCATGGTTCCAACAGCATGCGCTAACGTTGAAGAGTTTCATCAGGAGCAACGATTGTGGAGTACCTGCTGTCAGTTTTCGTATCAAGTTCACTATATTACCTAGTCCTCTATCATATTTTTCATTTTATTCCATTTCATAATGCATTGGTGATTGGAATTTCTAGAGAACTGGCATTCACTTCTAGACTACTAAACTATTTACAGCTGATACCTGTGTTGATTGTTTTGCATTTGTTATATTTTCTTGCAACATGAATAATTACGTTTTTATTTGCAATATTTAATTTTGTGACTAGATTATTCGTGCATATAAAACGCTCATTGTTATGTTAATTATTTTGCTTCATGTTGTGACTAGAAAATTTGTGCATACAAAACGCCCATTGTATTTAGCCCACCAAAGTTGTCCGCTTTTCCCAAACATCAATGCAGATAAAATGCATAAAAATGAACATATGCATCTTGTTTTACTCCATAACATATTTTTGGGGCGTCAGAAAACAATTAGTGTAACAGAATTGAGGCTCAAAGTGAATCCCCAAGGTTCACCTTTAAAGGGACACTGCCACCTTAACATTAGATTTGAGTTGAGATAGCCATTTTGCTGCTTGGTATTGCAATTATGTATGGCAGTAAGTCAAAAACAACCCACTGGGTCTAAAAAATATAACATTCAATTTGATTTTGCATCTGTAACATCGCCAGCCCATGTATTTGAATGGGGCCGTGAGCCGATGTCGTCGTCTTCTTTACTAATGTTGATTACAGTCGACTTGTTTTACGTTTGGCAATACATTAGCATAACTAGTCATATTTACTGGCAGCGTGAAGGTTTTCTTTATTTCCAAAATTCATTCTTCATATGACGTCGTCAGAACACAAATATTAAACGTGTTTGTTTTTATTAAATTGAACACTTTTTGTGAGAAAGCGAATGTCATAATCGTGTTCAGCAGCAATTACTTCATATTTTGCACCACAAATGTCGTACATTTGAGAACTTTTTGGAAGGTGGCAGTGTCCCTTTAAGCACTAGCGCAGTCAGCTGTTCGAACCTCGACGTGACGTCACACTAACAGCCCTCCCGTATAGAGGTCCCCTTATTCCTTCAGTTTGGTATCGGTCGCGTGCGTTTGTTTTTCTACTGATTTACTTAACACATGTATGAACTAATAAATCGATCATTAATACAAATATACAAATCAGGAAATAAGGTGCGCACCCCCAGGGGCCCGGGAACAATTTCAAAGTTGGGGGGGCAAAACCAAATTTGGCTAGCCAACCCATTGGCCATTTTTTCGTCGGATTTCGACTTTAACTTTAACTGGAGCCCTACGGGATTCTCATAATGAAGGCTAATTTTAAAACACTTGAAAATTACAATAAATATATTTAGTGCATGACCGAAGACTTTCCCCATTGACATGTGCTCAATGTAGCGGTGTATTAACCCGGCAATTGGCTGTGGTCTCAGCCGAACGCCATTGGCCAGGGTGGGGCGTTTTTCGCCCCCTCGTTATCATACTAACCAATAACCGCAGCGAGACACGCAAGACGGCAATCGAAAGCTCTCAATGAGACCAATCTAAAGCGTACGCGTTTTTTTTTTAATCATATGTGAGGTCACAGTCAGGTAAAAGGTCAAATGAGACCTTTAACTATTTGAGTTTTTGGGCCATACTTTCCATCCGAAGCCGTATATTGAGACTATTATGGCACAAGGTGCTCTCAAAGGTATGATGCATCTCCCGTATAAGCAAAACTGAAATTGTAAGCAAAGGTCAAGGTCAAGATCAGGTAAGATCAGGTCACTATTGGCTACAGATCATGTGACAAATGTTTTATGTGTTATTTTACACATATAACTCGATTGTTGCTGCTATTTGCACACCTGAAACGACATAAGGTCAAGGTCAGGTCATAAAAGATCAACACAAATATAAATGGATAAATACACAAACAAAATGCAATTGTCTTATCCAGTTTTGTATCAGCAATACAGTGGTACCAATTTATTTGTATGTATCTGGTCGAAAGCCCGAACGTACTTAAAAATGACGTCAATGAGGTATTCATACTTAGAGAGCAATCCCATGATTCAGAAATATAGATATTGATTTGAAATTGGTTCGGGTATTGCTACATATGTGGTTTTCCAACATATCTTTTGGTTTTTATGAAAATATACAAAATGCTGATTTTGAGTGGATTTTTTTTTTTGGGGGGAGGGGGGTATTTTTTATCCGAGATGACCATTTTCTACCCTGTCAATTTGCTATCTTTTGACGTTTTTTGAAATTGGCATTTCGCTTTAACGGAATGGTCTTTTGTATGCCTGTAGGTTTAGCTGATAGTGCGTCAAAAGTCGTCGTGTAGTGACGTCACTAAATTTAATATAACGCGAACATTCTAGTTGAAATTGTCTAATTTTTGCACTGAAGACGTCGAATTGATGTAGGTTAAGGTACCAAAAGTTTCTCGTTGATAACACCGTTAGTTTGTGAGCTATTGTGAAAATCTCTGAGGCGACGTTTTTCGCCCCCCCCCCCCAGCCAATGGCGGGTTAACGTAGAAACAAACGAGGAAAAAATCGGCAGCCATTGCAATTTGCAACTAACGAAATGTCTAAAACTTTACGCTTAGCTTAGATCTATAGGTCATAAAGGTCATACTTTTTTATTACTTCTTTTATTAAAAAGATCACGCAATATGTTTACGCCATCGCGTTGTCTCATCCCAGGCACATTGAAATGTCTTATTGTTTTACTTACGTTAGGTCAACTTTAAAATGAACTCAGTCAAGGTCAAGTGGTGACCCAAATAAGTCATGCTGCATATCAGGAGACGTGTTCTTGGCCTCACCAACGTTTGTATTTAACAACAACCATTTGGGAGTCAATTTTGACGTTTAAGAAGAGATTTGTAAGCTACTGATAGGCGATCTGGGAGTTTCGCACCGCCCCTTTCCTGGTGGTGACAACCCTTACTTTTGCATCAGTTTATCAGACGAAACCGCTGACAAATACAAAATATAAAGTACACATGAGTAAAAGTGTACATGTTTGCTATAATTTTTTCAAAAACTCACCATTTCGATGTCTTATATTTGGTTTACGGAACGTTAAGAATCAGCAACGCCAAGTTGGGGGGAGCGCCGCCCCCGCGGTCTCAAAGTTGGGGGGCAAGCGCCCCCGCTGCCCCCTGTTCCCGGGCCTATGCGCACCCCAGTGACGAATCAAGAGGAGGGGGCCAGGGGGCAATGCCCCTTGGGCCTCGAACTTGAACCACTCGAACCACTCTGGCCGCCTGAGGAGGGGTATGTGGAAAACACTGCCACCGTGCAGGAGGCACTCTGACCGCCTGAAGGGGCACTCTGGCCGCCTGAGGGGGCACTCTGACCACCTGAGGGGGCACTGGTTACCTGAGGGGGCATGTTGACCGCCTGAGGGGGCACTCCGGACGCCTGAGGGGGCCCTCTGGTGAGGGGGCCCTCTGGTGAGGGGGCCCTCTAGCCGTCTGAGGGGCACACTGGCCGTCTGAGGGGGCACACTGGCCGTCTGAGGGGGGCACTCTGGCCGGCTGAGGGGGGGGGGGCTCTGTTTGACCTGAGGTGACCTCAACATTTTGCAAACAATTAATGCTGAAATAGGGGCACCCTCTAAATATAGAGGATCAAATCAGTCGAATTTTCAGATTTGGGTATAGGTACTGGTAGGGCACCACTGCAATCGATGGTTCCCTCCTTGAAGATTTTCTGAATCCGCCACTGGCGCACCCGCACATACTATTACTACAGTTCTGCGTTTCAAATATAATCGTACCGTTTGATCTCAGCATTTGAGGAAATACGATTCTGTAAAGAAATATGTGCACTTGCCTGATATACTGCTGCTTTCGGAAGATCCAGGCAAACAGCACAGCATAGAATGCCTCCAAGTCTTTGCTCCAATTTCTCCTCTTCCGGTTTTGAAACTGGCTTGGCCACGGATTCAAGTTTCTGTCGTTTCGCCTCGGGCTCTAGAGCATGACACTCAGTGTCCATCGATCTTTCACTGCTATCTGCCATGATTTCAGCAGACATACTTACGCCAAATTTACAAAATGTATCTGAATTCACTCTGCCTCAAGTACATAAGACAAAGCTAACCCCAGCTACCGCCCACAGTGACGTCCTTTGTGCGTTTTCTGCTTGGAGCTTGTATCAGCTGGTCTGTGTTTTGGCTGGGAATCAGCTGTTTCTGGCGTGAATAACGGTACGGGACTCAGCAGCTAAACGAAAACAATATGAACTTTCTAGGTAAAATTAGTACACTGTACTAAGGTTAACTATTGATTTATTCAAATAAAACAATTATTTAAATATGTGAGACCTATATGCCCCAAATAGTCTGCGGAGAACAAAGAAAAAGAAATTCCGTTATTGCCAACTGCTCCTTTAAATAGCCGACCGCTTCGATGCCGTGTGAGCCCTATTTGGTAGACTATTATGTTCGCGTGTGACTTCCTACTGGTTGAAATGCTTCTTTGGTGCACACATGGTGGAAAATGTTGTGGACGGCGTTGGTGTGTGTGCAGTGACCGTATGTTATGTCGCATTAACCCCCAAGCCATGTTGTAACCTAAAATTGGGAGGAGCTCATCGATTGGACGTGGGCAGACAAAGAATGTTCGCATTCAGTCAGCATGCATGCCATGCCTCTACTCTACACGTGCTTATTCGAGTTACATATTATCATATTTGGAAAACAATAGAACATGGGCGGAGCCAACGATGGGGGGGGGGCAGGGTTAAACATATATTTTAACCCCCGCCATTCAAGGAGGCCCCTCTATGCTTCAAAGAGGCCCCATCTCGCAGGCCCCATCGCAGAGATCACATGTGTCCCTAGAATTCAGAGAGGGTCCTAGGAGGTCAGAGGGGCCTCTAAAGGCTAAAGAAGCAGAGGCGGTCGCAGGGGGGAGTCATGCGGGCCATTCCCCCTCCCATATGTCTATGAGGAAGCAACATATCATATCCCTCCGCCCACCTGGCCCACCTGGGCTCCAAGTGACGGGCTCACCTGCCAAGGGGCCCCCGGCCTGACTGAAAGGGCCCCTGAGCGGGTCAGAGAGCCCTCCGAACATGTTGAATGGGCCCCTAGCTAGCACAGAGGGACTCTTAGGCAGATTGGAGAGGCCACTGAACTTGTCGGCAGGGTGCCAAAGCAGCCAGCACAGTCCCTTGCCTGGTCTTAAGGGCCCTTGAGCAGGCTTGAGGGCCCTGCTCAAGAACCAGAGGGCTCCTGGGACATACCGGAGGGCCCCTGGGAAGTTAAAAGGGCCCCTGAGAATGTCGGCAGGGCTACAAAGCAGCCAGCACAGTCCTTTGCCAGATTGTAAGGGCCCTTGAGCACTGAGCAGGCTTAAGGGCCCCTGTACAGATCAGAGGGGCCCTAGGAAGTTCAAAGGGCCCCTGTGCAGGTCTGAGGGGCCCCTTACCAGACCAAAATGGCCCCTGGGTGGGTCAGAAGAGCCCCTGAATATGCTGAATGGGCCCCTAGTCAGCACGGGGGGGGCAGGGCAGGTCGAAGGCCCTCTGAGCTTGTCGGCAAGGCGAAAGTGCAGCCAGCGCAGTCCCTTGCCAGGTGGGAAGGGCCCCCTGAGCGGACTGGAGAGACCCTGGACAGACCAGAGGGCTCCTGAGAAGTTCAAAGAGCCTCTGTGCAGGTCAAAGGGGCCCTGTCCAGACCGAAGGGCCCCTGAGAGGGTCAGAGGGCTTCCTGAACACGTCAAATGGGCCCCTAGCTAGTACAGAGGGTCCTTGTGCAGGTCAGAGGGCCCCTTGAGATGTCGGCAAGGCTACAAAGAACCCAGCACAGTCCATTTTCAGGTGGGAAGGGCCCCTGCGAAGGCTGGAGGGCCCCGGGAACAGACCAGATGGCCCCTGGGAAGTTTAAAGGGCCCCTGTGCAGGTCAGGGGACCCCTGACCAGACCAAAAGGGCCCCTGATCAGGTCCCCTGATCCCTGAATACATCGAATGGGCCCATAGCCAGCACAGAGGGGCCCCTGGGCAGGTCGGAGGGTTCTCTGAGCATGTCGGCAAGGCGACAAAGCAGTCAACGCAGTCCCTTGCCAGGTCAGAAAGGCCCCTGAACAGACTGGAGGGTTACTGGACAAACCAGAGAGTCCCTAGGAAGTTCAAAGGGCCCCCGTGCAGGTCAGAGAATCTCCTTCCCAAATCCCAGACCGAAAGTGCCTTTTAGCGGGTCAGAATACCCCCTGAACACGTCCAATGGGCCCATAGCCAGCACAGAGGGCTCTTGGGCAGGTCGGAAGGCCTTCTGAGCATGTCGGTAAGGCAACAAAGCATTCAGCGCAGTCCTTTGCCAGGTCAGAAGGGCCCTTTAGAAGGCTGGAGGGCCCCTGGATAGACCAGACCTCTGGAAAGTTCAAAGGGCCCTTTTACTGATCGGAGGGGCCCCCTGACCAGACCTAAAGGGCCCCTGGGTGGGTAAGAAGGGCCCCTGAGGCCTGAACATGCCGAATTAGCCTCTAGTCAGTAACCAGGGTAGGTCGGAGGGCCCTTGAGCATGTCAGCAGGGCGACAAAGCTGCCAGCGCAGTCCCTGGCCTGGTCGAAGGGACCTCTGAACAGGCCGAATGGGATCCTTGACACACAAGAGGGGCTTCTTGGAAGGTCAGCGGGGTCTCTGTTCAGTCCGGAAGGGCCCAAAGCACGTAGAGATTTCACGTGAAGATTAAAAAAGAGGACTTACTCCACAATAATAATAAAAATCGGATCTTTCGGGTATATTGATTGTAACACCCTTTTTCAGCTATTAAAGGGCATTCGGTAACACCCGAAAGCTTCGATTGTAATATTTGTCTTGTGGAGCCCTCTTTTATTTAATATATATCACGGATCACCCACTCCACATCATGTCTTTTCGCGGATCCCAGATGAGCCCCTGAACAGGTCGAAAGCTAGGGCGGATCCAGGGGGTGGCCGCAGGGGCCGCGGCCTTCCCCCCGCCAGGATGTCAGAAGCCAGAAGGGGACAGCCTGCGAGCACTCAGCGTCGCTATTCTGACTACATGGCGCCCCGAGACCACTTTGGTGCCCCTATCAGAATTACACGGCGCCCCTCAGACCCTGGATTGCTGGAAGGTGCCCCTAAATTGGCTCGTGGGCTTCTCCCATCCTAAAAAAAATCCTGGATCCGCCCTTGTCGGAAGGGCGTTGAAACGGTTGGAGGGGCCTCTAGACGATCTGGAAGTAACCCCTGTGTCTTTTAACAGTAAGAATGCAGTTGTCCAGTTTTTTTTCGTGGTGCTCCGCGGCGCAGTTTAATTGAGACTTTTTATAAATGTGACTTAACGAATCGTGCCGTCTCTCGGCGTATTTATGAGCTATTTTGCTACTTTCTTATATGATTGGGCAAAATAGTTCGTTTTAACACTTTTTACCACACTTGTAAGCGCACAATGACATTCTTAGAAATCCACACCATACGCAATGCGACGCATTAATGAGAATGCATATCCAGCAGGGCATAAGACTCCCATAAGGGGCCCTTATGCTAACTTTATAGATTTTAACTCCATTCTTATCATGCAACGCCGTAGGCCTAATGTTAAAATATAAAATAATTGCTCTCACCCCCCCCTGGGAATCCCCGCCATGAGGTATAACAATATCGACACCGGTGTGTCAGTTGCTAACTCAAGCTCCTAAAAGTTGGTATGGCCCATATCATACCTTTCATGCTGTGTTGTTCAATATCCATCCTCGTAGCGTGTTTTTTTCTTCAAATGGCCCTTTCAACGCTCGAAAAGGGGGCTCTATCAAAATTCGGAAATGGGGCCCTTTCAAAGCTCGGGGAGCCTCCATCCCCCTTTCGGGGCGCTCCTCCCCCTTTACAAAATCCTGGCTACATGCCTGAGAGTGGGCCCTTTGAAAGCGAGAATGGCCGTCGTGAAGTCAGAGGGCCCTCTCATGAAGGTCAGAATGGGGCCTCTGATGCAAAAGGGCCTCTGAAAACGATACTGGGCCCTCGCATGTCAGATTAAAGGGACTGTCCCACCTTAACATAAGATTTGAGTTGAGATAGCCATTTTGCGTGCTTGGCAATTGAAGATTATGTATTGGTAATAGAGGTTAAAACAACCAGCTGGGTCCGAATCCCCAGGAGAACTTCGAGTTTGATTTTGCAATCTGCAAACAGTTCGCCAGCCCCCAATGTGTTTTTGGTAAATGGTGGCCGTGAGCCGATGTCGTTAGTGTCTCTCTTTGCTAAAAGTGTTGATTACAGTCGACTTGCTTTACGTTTGGCCATGTACATTAGCGCATATCGTGGTACCACTCGAAGTCCATGATGGGGTGTCAGTTCCGCTTCGACCGGCGCATAGGGTAAAGAAATTGCTACCCAATTGCTGCCAGATGTGACGTCACTGGGTTGTCCTGTCCAAGAGCCCGGAGCTTGCTGAAAAAGTAAACAGAATGGTAAGTGGGGGATTTGTGATGTGTTCATTAGAGTATTTGGTGGCAAGCAGTCAGGTGTTCTGGAGTTATGGCACTGTAAGTGCTCTATACGGTGCATGGCTCCTAATGAGGAGGTGCTATGAGAGACGGGGCGCGGTTGTCTAGTGATAGGGAGGGGGACTCGCGCGTCGCGACTCTATGGTAATGTCATGTAGATGGTAGTTGCAGGGGCCCATATGCCATTTAAGCTGGCCCAAGGGTCCCCTCAAGGTGGCGAGGGCCCCCTCAAGTTGCGAGGACCCCCTCGAGCTGGCCAAGAGGCCACTTAAGGTGGCTGAGGGCCCCTCGAGCTGCCGAGGATCCTCACTGGCCGAAAGGGAGCGTCGCCTATCAGGCTGACTGAGGGCCCCTCGAGCTGGCGAAGGGCCCTTCAAGGTTGATGAGGGCCCTCTCAAGGTGGCTGAGGGCCACCTTGAGCTGGCTGAAGAGCCCCTCAAGGCCAGCCAGGGCCCCTAAGGTGGCTGCGAAGGGCCCCTCAAACAGACGAGGCCCACTCAAGCTGGGCAGGGCCCCTCAAGCTGACTAGAGCCCCCTTAAGCTGGCCGAGGGCCCCTCGAATCTTTGCGTTGGCATACGCTCAATGCTGCCCGAGAGACATGGGAGCTGGTCCAGGGTCCTCGTAGCTGGACAAAGGGCCCCGACAAAGCTATCTGAGGGCCCCTTAAAGCTGGCCAAGGTCCCTCGAGCTGGCCGAGGCCCCCCTCAAGGTGGCTGAAGGCCCTCAATTAAGGTGTCGCGCGGCCCCCTCAAGCTGGTCGAGGGCCCGTGAGCTGCCCAACAGGTCCATCAAGCTGACTGCGGCCTCGAACTGGTCGAGAGCCCCCTCAAGCCGATAGAAGGCCCCTCAAATATGCTGAGGGCGCCCTCGAGCTGGGCAAGGGCCCTTTGAGCTGGATAGGGCCCTCAAGCGGAGAAGGAACCTCCCAGTCTGACGGGAGGATCTCTCAAGGCCGACATTAGGACCCTCATAGCCGACCGAGGGCCCCTTAGACCGAGAGGGGTCCTACAGGCCGAGAGAGCTCCCCATAAGATCGAGAGAGCCCCTGCGAAGGTCGATCGAGGTTCCCCTCTAGACCTACAGGAGGGCCCTTAGGCCTACGATAAGGCTCGAAGCCATACATAGGGGTCCCTCAAGCATACAGAGGGTTCTCCAGATCAGACCTCAGGCCCCACAAGTAAGATTTATTATGCGGACAGAGGGCCCCATCAGGTGACAAGAGGGCCAGATCAACACCTAAAAAGATGGCCCCTAAGACCTATAGAGTGGCCCTCAGACCGAAAAGGGTCCCTTCAGACCGACAACAGGGCCTCTCACGATCCTACTCGACAATGCCACGTCTGGTCAGCAAGGGCCCCTTAAACAAAAAGACAGGTGGTGCCCTCAGCCCAAGGGGGCACCCGTGGGTGTCAGTGGTCACTATCAGGTCCAGATCAAACAGTGTGAAGAATATAGGTCAACGGTCAGGTCAGAGGTCACAGTGAACGCTGTGTGACGTCCTGGGGGTGGCTCTCCGCAGCGGGACTGCGGGGCGGAGAGACCCAGTGACGTCACACCCAGCGGTCGGTGCAGAAATGTAAACAAATCGCCGGATGACGCTAACCTTTCTATAGGGCCTTGCACTAATCTACTTATAACAGCGTGAAGGTTTTATTTTTTTTTCCTCAAAAATTTCCTTCCATATGACGTCATCAGCCAAATATTAAATACTAGCTGTTTTTTATGAAATTGAGCACTGTTCGTTGAGAAAACAAATGTCATAACGTGTTCTAGTCAGCATTGCACTTTCATATTTTTGCACACAAACGCCGTACTTATGACACAATTTTTTGAAGGTGGGGACAGTCCCATTTAAAAGCCATAAAGATAATAAAACAGACTCAGGTGTAACAAATACCCTTGTTAAATCGGCCGGTAAGGGCCCCTCGCACCGCAAGGGCCCTTTCGACCAGCTGCCCAGTTGGCCGTTCCCCCCTGCCCCCCCCCCCTCCCCCAGGCCAGGGTGTGGCCGTCCCTGAAGAGGAAGCCAAAATGAACCTATGGAATTCAGAGGTGGCCCCTGGAGGCCAGAGAGGGTCCTTTGGAGGTCTGAAAGAACCCATGAAGGCCTGAGAGGACCCTCTTGAAGCCAGAGAGGCCATCTGGAGGTCAGATGGCCTCTCTTTAGGCCAGGTGCCCCTGTAGGCCAGAGGTGGTGGTCCTATATATGTCAGAAGTGCCCTGAAGTCCAGAAGAGGTCTTCCGGAAGCCAGAGGGGAGGTGAGAGGAGCCCTATGGAGGTCAAGAGCTCCTTCTCAAATGGAGGCCCCCTCTCAAATGCAGGCCCCCTTAAGTTCTATTTTCCCCTCCTCCGACAAAGATCCGTGGCGCCGCCTCTGCGTGAGATGGTGCGTCGGTTTTGATTTCATTTGCATGCACATACATACGTGTCTTGCACACATGGGCTCAGCCAGCGGGGGGGGGGACGTGGGGGGGGGAATTTCCCCACTTTCAAAAGTTGGGGGACAAGAGGTGTCTTTTGTCCCCCCCCCCCCCCAACTTTGAGCACATGACAGTAACTTCATATTTCAAGCACCTCAAACAATAGTACACAGTACCGTTCTTAGCGTCTTCAACAGTAATAATTCAGTTATCCAGGGAATGAAATCAAAATTTTGCGCCACTCCGCGGAGCAAAAATGCAACTCGAATTACATTGTATTCGGGCTGAAAAACAATTATCAATTCGCACCGTTTCGCAGCGCATTACTGTGTTATTTTTTGTTTATATGTTAATACATTTCTACACCATTGTGCAAAAAAATAGCTTTATCACTTTTGTACCGCAGTCTTACCCCGCGCCCCACGGTGTGTGTGTTTGAGCATCCCCCTTCGGTTTTATCGATTACAAAAAAAATGCGGCGACTAACGCCGCCAAATTTAGTCAAGCTTATCATTGATCCTTTCAATACATTGTTAAATTTTAGTTTCGTGTCGGATCAGGTCAGGTCAAGTGACCCCACCTCCAAAAATGCTTACGGTCGTGCCATGACCACAATTTCTGAGGGATCGATATTAAACTTTTTGGATTGCATGAAACCATCTATACCTGCAAAATGTTGATCTCGATCTTGGTGACCTGAGGTCGGGTTAGTTTCATGACCTCTTCATTATAAGTCAATGAATAAATATTCCAATGCTTTCTATTTCAAGGATATCAGTCCAATTCCTTCTTGGATAATGTTATATATAGGATATCCTTGAACGAACCAAGCGCAGGTTTTGTTCAGTGGACCCATACGGGGTTATCTGGAGTTCATCCCGAGGTCACAACACTTTTTTCGTCAATAACTCTCGACATAAGTGAAAGATATAGAAGTGAAAATTTCAGCAGCGTGTTTGGATCGTCGAGACACGTCTCCTAATATGCAGCATGACCTACATGGGTCACCAATTGACCTTGGCCACAGGTCAATTTTCAAGTTGACCTAACATGGTCAACATGGATATGATTCAGTGCGCCTCGACGAGACAATCACGATGGCGTAAACATTGTTGTGCTATATTTATTATGTAAAAAGTAATTGGCGAAACACATTTTGTTGCACAAAACAGCACTTTGTATTTAAATTTTATAATTTGTACTTGTATTACCTTTAGAACCTAAACTATTGAACTGAGCTAAATTTAGAAATAAGCTTGATTACGTAATTTCAAGAGTTCCGTTTTTTTTTCTGTTTGATCCTATGTAGCATTTTCCGCGAAGACTTTTTGTTGCACAAAACAGCATTTTTATTTAAATTCTATGGTGGTTTCTGGACGAATTCCCTTTACTGAAAATTTGTCCTTTGTGCTTTTTGGTGGACCTCAACTTTTGACCTGAGCGAAAAAAACTCAAAGATAGTTAAGACAGCGATTTTATGACGGTACGTTTCGAACCTTGTTTTTTGGTTTTGATCTACGTTCCATAGGAGCCGATTTAGAAAGGGGGACGTTCAAACACATATCCGCCCCCTTCCTCCCAGTACGGCGTGGAAAATCCCGAGGCCCAGTAGGGCGTGGGTTAAATAAAAAATGAAAAAGAGGTCATAGAGGAAAAGTGCATATACGGGGCATGAGATTCAAAATTTCGCGCCGCTCCACGGCGCAATTCCACGAATTACTGGGAGTTTATTTTTTNACGCTCCGCCGTTTTCCAGATATCCGGGAAAAACCTGAGGGGGGGTGTCTAAACACCCCTCCCGGCCCGGCGCGGGTTAAACAAAAATAAATAGAAGAGGTCATAGAGGAAAAGTGCATATACAGCGCATGAGATTCAAAATTTCGCGCCGCTCCACGGCGCAATTCCACGAATTACTGGGGGTTTATTTTTTGTCCCGTTATTTGCTAATATCTTCTAAGCCAGAAGCAGTATCGTCACCAAACTTCTTCTTTGACATCAATTTGACACATGTTGGCCAAAGAAAGACGCTGAGGTTATGATAGGTCAACTGGAAATGACGTTAGAGTGAAGTCATGTTTTGCGGTTTTTGTTGAAAAATAAGGCTTTGTGGAAAACGCAGTCAAATGCATATTTATTACATAATTAAACTGGTATATACCAAATGAATGGTACTAGACTCGGCTTTCAAACTGCAATCTCGGATTTTTTTATTTTTATTAAATTTAACATTTTGAGAAATCGAAAGTATTTATTTTCTCGAAACAAGTCAAAATTGTCACACAGTTGGAATAAAATGATTAAAAGGTGTCAGGTGAATTTTCTGTGCCAAATTTTAAGTCGATGTCGTCAAAAATGACTGACTTAAGGCCCTTTAAAGTAAAAAATCGACCACTTCTACATTACTACCATGCATAACAAATAATTTTGCTTCTGCTTTTTACTTGTATTGTTATGGAAGAAACAAAGTTCTAATGTAATTTTTTGCGTTCTAGACGAAAAACAAACATGTGTTACAACGCCCAATGACCGTAATCTGCAGTTTGAACTCGTGACCTCGGATGACCTTGACCTGACTTCAGATCATCAACAGCTTAGAATGGTATTAAGAAGTGTCAAACACGAAACATACCGATTTACCAACTGTTTAATCGTTTAACCCTCGCTAGTGAAGGGAGGTGGATGCAACCCCCCATCTTTTTTTGTTCCAGAATAACTCACGTAAATATTAACTGATTACGATGAAACTTTCAGTACCCTACATTGCATTAATTTTACATGTAATCTGAAAATTTCGAACTTCTAACCCGGACCCATGAGCTTTGAACTGTTTGTCAAGGTCGTGTTTTGCGAAACTGGCGTCCCGAATAACGATCCTTGAAACATGTGTAGTTTCCAAGTGTTTGTTGTTCAGCAGCATATGCAAAGGTGTTTCTAGGTGACATTTGTGGCTTCTGCAAGAGATTGCGATCTCGATTGACCTTTCCAGAAGTCAAACCGGAGTCACTGACTCCGATGACCTCAGATGTCTTTTTCGTCTTCTGTCAGTTTTCCTAGTGCAGTTGTGACGCTGATTTTTGATTAATGGGATCCATATAACATGAATTTATATTTCCACTGGGTCATGCCTAAACAAAAGGCTCAACAAGGTCACTGAATCAGATTACTGATCGACCAAAACCCCTTTTTTTTCATTTGGCAAAGATTTAGTTTATTTTGTGATCTGATTTCAATTTTGGTTCTATTAGCATTCATTATATGTTTTTTAAAACGATTTTAGCTCGATAGTTTCTCATTTTTTTTTACATCTTTTACGGATTCATTTTGGTTTGACATGAACGCTCAAAGGTCAACTAAAATGATCCAGGACCTTAAAATCAGATGTCAATGGCTTCCTCTCGTCACAACCAACACGCTCGTTTTTTAATCGAAGTTCTAGCTCAATTAGGAGCCAAACACAAAGGGGGTCATACTCGTAACCCCCTACACGGTCACTCAGTGATCTTGGCCCTACACGGGCGAGGGTTAATATCGCACAACAATGCCATCCATCGAGACAGTATGACACGATCAAGCATTTTTTTTATTTTACGTGACTTGTGACGTCATCGTTGACCCCGAGGTCCACAATATTAGGTTTCCATTAAAACATTATCCAGGGCTATCGAATTCGGCTTGTATATTATTAAGATCTGTTCAGTAATTTCGGAGATCCCAGGGGGAGGCTCGGGAAGGGACCCTTTTGAGGCGCCACCCCCTCCCCGGTCGAAATCCTGGCTATGTGCCTAGTTCATTCGCCTCTCTAAGGGTCTTGCGGGTCCTGGTCTAATCTAGCTCAATAGAAATTCAAAAGGGGGTCTCGCAAAATAAAGTGGCCCAAATCCGCATAGTTTCTCATATTCAGGGGCAAAAATTGGGGGACACCATAACTGGTTTACCCACCCTCTTTCTGAAAAATTCGCTGAGCCCCTGCTCAGCCCTATATCTCGTTGACCCCATGAGTCCACGTCCCCCCCCCCCAACTTCAAACCCGTGGCGGAGCCCTTGTCTGGCAGAGCTCTCCTTGGTGGAAACTACTGGCCCCAGGGACCACACCCTTCATAAAATTTTAACTTTCAAGCGGACTTCATGCATAGCTAGTCTGCCGAGTTCTCAAAAAGGCGACGCGAACGAAATGACGCGGACATCGGCACCCGGAAGCTGCTCCAGCGGTGCCCAGCTTGCTGGACCGAAGAGCGAATAGTGTGGATCAGACCACGACCATCTCCCCAAGTCATCTCCCACCAGGCTCCTCCAGATCCAAAGGGACTATTTTTGTGCGGAGAAGTCTTTCTGCCTCAATTTTGCTGCTTTCAAACCATTTGCACTATTGCCAGTTGTTTGTTACAGTTTGGTACAAATGTATAGACACAGTTATTATTATTATACTAGGGCAAACCCGCTGTCTCCAACAGCGACCTACGATAGGCGATAGCCAACATCATACGATACAGGAACGTTGCCAGGATTTTTCTCAGAAAGGTGGGGGAGGGGGGAAGCACGTCGAAAAAGTCGTCGCTACGGGTTGGGCTGTGTCGGGCCGGGCCGGGCTGGGCCGCTCATATTCATATTTTTTCCCATATACGACGGAAGGACGAGGGAGCGCTTCGCGCTCGCTCGTAATAATCTTCATATGCCACCCGGAGTAAGAAAAATTTAACTGATTCCGACTCCGGCAAAAAATACCGACTCCAATAGACTCAGATTCCGACTTGGAGTCTGCAAGATCATAGGCGTAGGAACGTTTTGAAAAGTGGGTGGGGGGGGGGGTGGCAGCCACTGGCGGATCCAGACTCTCTCCGACCTCCGTGGGGGCATCTTTTTGTGGCAAAAGGGCACCATTTTTTTTATCCATGGATTTGGACCGGTCACCTTATATATGTTGGTATTCAAGCAATGCACTCTTTCGGGAGAAAAAATCGTGTTTTCTGAAAGAATAACTTATTGGTTAAAAAAATAGGGAGCTATAGGTACGTAAGTCAATAATAAAATATTGCTTGTTATTCTTTCTTTTTTTGCATCGTCCATTTGACTTGGTTCTCCGGTAAATATTCCGTTTTTTAAATATGTTTAAAAAATGATTTTGTGGAAATAAAAAATCACAAAATCTATACTTTCAAACATATTACACAACTGAAATTCATATATCATAGAACGAAGTACTGGACAATAACTAAACCAAAATCAAAGCAATATCTATATTTTTGACTGACTGGCTTTCTAAGAATGATAGTCTGGCATTTTGTATTCGACATTTCGAATAGCACACTGGCATCGTCTGCACTAGAATGCGCCCTTGCATCTGCTACAGCCATCCCTATCAGACTAAATATTAAAAGGAAATAGTTCACATTGATGTTGTTGTTTTTCAAAACACAATTTGATTATATTTTCAAATACGACTTCTTTTCATAATGTCAAAATAGCCAATACATCGCGCCGATTTCCAGAACAGAAGGACCGTAAATTATTAATTCATCCCAAACTATATGCGTTACTTCTCAACGTCAAAACGCGGCTCCGGCTCAACAATATATTTCGAATGTTATATAGTCGCGTAAGATTACTGTACAGCCTTCCCCAGGGCGTGTGAGCCCACAGTAGGCCTCTGTCCAGGCGTGTGAGCCCACAATCCTTTCGAGGCAAAAAAAATAGTTCGTGCTGGAGAGCCTCTTTCAGCCCAGAAAATCTATGCAGTAGGGGTTTTTCAACACGGGCTACAAAACTGCTATCTCAGTTCAAAACCCATGTTGAAGGTGAACTATTTTTTAAGCGCCTAAGCGACTCGAACCCACATTGACGGAAGGGGGGCAGATATATACTCTAGCGCTCTCCCGATTGAGCTACGCGGCGGAGTGGGGACTTCACTCTGGTGGACGGATATTGTACCAAAAGTAGGGAAACAGTTATTGTCGTTGGCCCATGTCTAAAAAAACGGGGCCTTCGTCCCCTGGTTCCAATTGCTAGTTTATACTTCTATAAGCTTTGATATGAGCGGTTTGAATTTAGGTTAACATAATTGTAATCAGATGGCAGTGCCACACAATACCGAACAACATCATGCGATGTAGAGGGAGCAAAGCCGATCCTTCAAAACGTAGCGGCGTGACAGTGTAACATGTTAGGCTCGTCGACCAAACGCAGGCCCTGGACCTCCCCAACGCCACCCCTGGTTCTATAGTAGTTTATTGAGTTATGACATTGTGGGGTATATGAATAATCATTCTCCCAACTTAAAGTATTAGCCCGTCGCCTACAGGACGGCGCGAACAGGCCCCCTGCATTATTTATGAATAACTTTTTACACGTAAAAGCATATCATTTAGAAAATTATTTCAGAGCTGAGTTGACACCCATTAATATGTATGGGCTGTTTTAAAATTCGTTGACACTGGTCAAGTATTTAGGGAGATAATAATGTTTTATGCGACGTCTGATATTGTAGGAAGAAAAAAAAATATAAAAAATCTAGAAAATCGAGTTTGTAGCAGCAAACAGCAAATGCGGGAACGTAATAACATTTTTTTGTCAAGGCGTTAACTGAGCTGGCCACTCCCACGTCCAACGCGACAACCCCGCCACCTTACGGATTAAACACCGAAGAGAACAAAATAAGAAAGTCGCGCCACTCACTCAAGGAGATAAACCAAACAATATAAAATATTAGATATAGTTTCCTTGGCAGCGATGGATTTAGCTAGGCATAGTAGTAAGCATAATAATACAGTGACAAAAAAGGCCCTATTGAGCCGAAAATGGTGGTGGGCCCGAATGCGAGGGGAGTTAGTGCACTGCTAAAGGTCAGTCCCAGACTTCACACGAGCCGATAGCTAGCTAGTAACCGGCCAGTGGGAATCCTAAGGATCTGTTCCCAAACACCTCTGCTGACGTGCATCCGGATTTATTTGTTATTGCTTAGATTTTACTGTTTTTTGCTCCCCAATGCTGTTAGTCTGATTAGCCACACAAGGCAGGCCGTAACTGATAAAAGAACCCAGCGCAAAGGACTTTTGTTTAATAGAGTATAACATAAAATGATATTTTCTTTAACATGGTTATCTCGGAAATCCAAAATTATGTGTTTTTGACCCCCAAAGAGTCAGAACTGTTTTTTATCACTAAAAAATCAAAACTGTCAATAATGTTTTTAAAAAAACGGAATATATGTGAGTGAACCGAAAACTGACTATAAACAATACCAAAACAAAATTTAAAGGCAAGATCTCTATTTTTGACTGAGTAGTGAAAACATACTTTTGTAATTTTTAATTTATTTTTATTTTATTTTTTGGGCCAGATACAAACATTTTTTTCTTTTAAACAAAACTGGTCTAGGAACATGGCTTTTTATTTGCATTTATCATTTTCTAATTGTGAGGTTTTCTGATCGCTATTCTGGACGTGATCGAGTCGAGGTTGCTAATCCTAATCGCCCATGGCAATAATCTTCTATATTGACGATTGCCGTGACCTAAGAGGTTATTAACAAACTCAGAACTAAAAATTTATATATGGTCAGATAGCTAATTCAACCAGGATAACTAGACAACGGGTAGAACGGTAAGGAATGTTGCGCCCAAATGAATTAGACAACATAGGTATATTTGTTTTTTACATTATTTTGTCTATTATAAATTAATAGTATTGTTTTGTATCATTAAAGGGAGTGTGCCTACTCACATTGGTCATGTGGAGTTGTTGACACTA
>VOPJ01003991.1:0-25947 GCA_014673585.1 Semibalanus balanoides
GGGCCCATAGTCGGCATAGGAGCCCACAGTCAGCCTGAAGGGCCCTTTGGTCGGACTGATCCTCGGTCGGCCTGAGGGGCCCTCAATTGGCTTGAAGGGACATAACTCCGCCTGAGGGTTCATCGATTGACTAGTTAAATGTTCATGCTCCGGCCTGAAGAGGCCCTCAGTCAGTGGGAGGGCTTCACAGTCAGCCAGTCTGAGGAGCCCTCAGTCGGCATGAGATGGCCCTCGGCCGACTTGAGAGGGCCCCTCTGTCGGCCTGAGGGGAGCCTTCGGTCCGCTTGATGTCTGAGGGGCCCTCAGTCGGCTTAAGGGGCTCTCCGTTAGCCAGGAGGGCCCAAGGCTTCAGTTTTCTGGGAGTCCCTCAGTATGCCTGAAGGGGTTTTCAGTGGGCCTGCGGGCCCCTCAGGCTTCCTGAGATGAACATTGGGCCGGGGCGGTCTGAGGGGCCCTCGTTTGGCCTGAGATGGCCCTCGGTCGGCTTGAGGGGGCAGTTGGTCGGCTTGGGGCCTTTTTGGCCTGAGCGGGCCCGGTCAGCCTGAAGGCTCGTGTTTGGCCTGAGGGGTTCTTGGTCAGCTTGAGGGTCTTTTTCTACCTGAGGGACCTACGTCAAGTTAACAAAGCTCTTGTTTGGCTTAGGGCCCTTGATCGACTTTAAGTGACTCTCGATCGGTTTGATCGGTTTCGCCTTGGACGGCCTGAAGAAGAGCTGTCGGTTTAAGGGTCTGAGCTTCTGTCGGCCTGAGGGTCCCTGGTCTGATCTGAAACCTAATTTTAACCCTATTCCTGGAGGGATGAAAAGTATACGAATCTGTCGGGGGGGCTTATTCGGCCCCCTCATTCAGAATCTTTCGATGCCATAAGAGCTAGAAACAGAAACTTGGTGTGTGACTAAGGTCGACAATGAACTCTATTTTGTCAAATTTTGGTGACCTTGGGTCATTATTCTTCGGTCAAATGTCGTCCATCCATTTTTTTTGTCAAAACATGAATATATTCAGGAAGCCTTGCCTTATCTCGGAAACTATGGCAGCTTAGGAAGGAGATCCGACAAATTCGCGTAAGCGGTTTTAATTGTCTTTCACCGTAAAGGCATCAGAAATGACCTCAGGGTCAATGGTTTGGACTGTAGAGGTCAACAAATGTTAAAACCTGTTTTTTTCAGCAAATGTTTGTTCGCTGAAGTAACTTTTTATATAAGTAATATACAGCAAATTATTTTGGTACCTGAATCGTGTTTTCTCACTGTCCATTGCGGTTCAAATCAATATCAACGTTTGTCAAATCGAAAATTTGACACCCGGTCACGGTTCAAAGGTCAAGGTCAAGAGTGACGTAAAATCGATCAAAATGCATATCAAAAAGACGCGTATTTGACGAGACAAACATTTTTAACATTTGTGAGTCACTATTGAGATATTCTTGGTTGTACGAGTTATTGATAAAGGTGTTGGTGACCTTGAATGACTTTCAAAAGAACAGCTGACTAAAAAATCATCCTTTTCTCAAGATGGGCCTAAGATGACATGAAATACTGATAATTGGATTGATTGAATGTATTAAACCCTCGTTTTTCATTTTTCACCACATATACTTATATTGGAAGGTTAGCATTTGACGCTGACATCTAGGTCAATCAAAATATTTAAGATATCACCATGAAACTTTCAACACAATATTATTTGGCCATGTTTTTTCTCCCATATCTTCCGGGTATTTTTAAACGTCCTGAACTAAAAAACTTGCCATCATTTTGTGAAAAAAATAAAGTTTTTCAAAAAAATTGGATTTCAAAATTAAAATTTTTGAAATTTGAGATAGCCATCTGGAAAAAACAATCAATTCTCTAACGATGTCCTTTTTTGCTAACACTTCTCTTCAACACACAACTCCTCCATGTGTGCTTAACCATTGCAAAGATTTGTGTCAAAACGGCCGAACACGCCCCCCTAAAAACTGTCCTGGACCCCCTCCTAATAATTCAATTTGGAAAAAAAGTACACATTCGATGCCGCAATGAAACGTTGGGAAAAGCCAGCAAGTTTGAAGATTCTGAGTTGAGTTATGAATGACCCATACGCGAAAAACCTCAAGGGGGGCCGATTCGGCCCCCCCGNGGGGCCGATTCGGCCCCCCCCGACAGTAATAGGGTTAACACCAACGCGGAACAGGATGAACTTTCTGATTTTCTTTACAGATCGCGAGTACTCCCCTATTCGGGCGATGCCACTTCACGCATACCTATCGCGACCGTAGCGCCACGTGGGGGCAGAGGAACATACATAATAGACCGACTGTACAGTCGGTTTATTATGTATCTTCCCTTTTTAGTTTCTAAAACTCATCTGGTTAATTTCACCTCAGTGCAAATGAAGGACTTATTTAAGGAAACATGTGGTACCTACCTAGGTAGGTACCATATGCTCCCTTGTATCAGTCCTTCATGTACACAGAAGTGAGATTAGATGAGTTTTAGAAACTAAAAAAGGGAAAATACATAATAGACCGACTGTACGTACATACCTAAGACCTTATGAAATCCTGCAAGTTTGAAACTGATCAGCCTAAAACTGTGGTTGTGGTTAGACCGCAAACGTTTTAGAGGTAGCTTGTAAGAAAACATATTTTTCACATTACAAACAGGTAGACACACTTGCACAGAAACATTATGTAGCGAGCAGAGAGGCGCAGGTTTGAGGCATCACAAGAAAGTTGAGCCAGCTGATGATTTGAGCTCCGATTCCCCGGGATAGACCGAAAGAGAATGGTGGAATCTCGCCATGTGTTAACCATTAAAGGCAGTGTGCCTAACATCTTTTGAATGTCAAATATTTTTTATTACGTAAGAAGCTATTGGTTTGATCATTGGTTCGATAAAATTCATGTCTGGAGCCCCTTTAGTTGAATATTCACTTATATTCTGTTTTTGATTTGTTTTGTTTCAAAACTCATACACGATCGCCACTATAAACAGAGTAACGAAGATGATACCTATAATGGCGCACCAAAGACAATAAACAAACCCATACGAACAATGCATGAGTTTGTTTATAGTTATCGAGGCTCTGTTCGGCAGCTGCTATCAGTGCTCACGGTTGTTTTCTATTGGCCAGCGCTAACAATATATGCTAGCGTTGTAATTTAAGGGCAATGCTTCCAGTAGCGAAAACTCTCTGGCAAATATTGACAATTTTGTTCTGCCGGAATGATCTTGGCGAATTTGGAATATCTCAGCATATAGTAAATCTGGAGAAATGAAGTACATGGCTGAATTCAGAAAAATATGTTCTACAGACTAGTGTCAACAACTCCACGTGACCAATGTGAGTACGCACACTCCCTTTAATAGAAGCAAATTAACATCGGCATCGCTTTAGTAGCCCCAACTCAATGAAGACCCCTACAGCCAGGGAGGCCCCCTGGGGAGGATGCCCCCTGGGAAAAGGAGGCCCCTTTCGACTTTGCCCCCCCAGGTAAAATCTGGTCTATTAGCCACCGATCCTTCTGCTCCTTTACGCCTAGGACATATGGACCTTGACCCGACAATGCAAAGTGTCAAATATGGTCAACCAGGTCAACATACACACAATTAATCACACAAGATTACCAAAAGCCAACACCTGCTTCTAGCACATCGTCGGAATGGCAGCACGGAAACAGTACGCGATTTATGCTAAGACAATGTGCTGACATAATGACAACTTCATTCGTAAGTCTGTTGCAACATGCAACAGGAAGGAAGTATCCATCAAACACATGTTTTCTTACGAACTTTAATAACCTTTACTTAGCAATCAGTAGTGAGGTATGATTGTATGCGTCGTATTGCCTTACCACAAGGAGGAAAACAGCAGCACCTGAATCACACGCAGTCTCTCGACGTCGCATGACACACAGGTCTGTCCTCCATTCCGCGAAAGGTATCAGGGGGGGGGGGCTAAGGACTGAGGAACGGAATGGAGCGCTCCAGCCGTGGGCTGATTTTGGTGTGGTAACTGGTAATTATGCAGAAGCGATACTTGGTATTACTAGTTCTGGTGCATAAGATCGATTCTAGCTCACCGACTCTATCTGACCAATTCTATCTGACTAAGACTTCAAAGTAGCCCACATGGTTTCACAAGGACGCAACACAACTCAAACACGTGAACACTGTTATCCCATGTCATATTGAGCACCGGGCTGCTTTTAATCAAGTAATAACGATGACTTTTCAAAGTGGTTCGTTTGACGTGACTGGAGTGTAGCCATCCTCAGCTGATTGTCGTCCTCACGAACGCTCTTCACCTGCCCCAGAGGTCACCTGTCACCCAGATGACCTCTGTCGCCATTCAGAGGTCACAGATAGCTGCGTCATTTACACACACACCCCGGGTTTTCCAGAAGTGCGTGCCACGATGACGTTTTTCTTCAGTCCAGGAATCAACGATGTTTTTCCGGAAAATATTTTCGCTTAATCATGTCAGTGCATTCCTAAAGAACTCGAGTCACCATTGTTCTTCCCGCGAAAAAAGTACGATGCGCAGTCGCACCATGACAGAAGAAGCAAACAAAAGCCTTAATGAATTGTTGTAGGTAATTTGTGAGACAGTGTCGTGCTACGGAGACAATATTCGGCATCGTTACAATGTGGGAATAACTGAGGCATTCACGGGCGCAACACCATTTGCGAGCCTGACTGTTTTTAGCCAAACCAAAACACGTCATCGCAATGGACAGGCCCAAAGTGCTCAGTTGCCCCAGGGATGGGTGGATAATTCGACAGCCCCGAGAGTGGAGAGGCGTGGGTTGAGTCCACACCATCAGCGCCATGGTCGTGACCCTGGGTCGCCGGGTCACCGGAGTCACGATCCGTCACGGGTCACGGACAGTGGCGGTCGGCGTCACGGAGGCCGGATTCGCCTCGGGGACAGCGGGAGACGGGGGAGACCGTGGGGAGACCGCGGTGGAGACGCGGGAGACGGCGGTGAGTACCGGTGAGACGGTGAGACGGTGAGACGGTGAGACGGTGAGACGGTGAGACGGTGAGACGGTGAGACGGGGTATTATCCATGACGGCACAGACGGTCAAAGATGAAAGAAAATCAATTCAACTTGCTACGCTATTACAGAAACTTCATGCCGTGAAAATATACGAGTTCGTGCAAGGAAAACAGAACATAAAATAATTTCTTATCGAAAGCTTCCAAGCGCCGAAGGTGAGAGAACTTCTCAGTTTCCACCAACACAAAGCTGGCGGCGTTGTTTTTCATAGCACAAACGCAACAGATTCCGCAATCGAGCATCACGCCTCTGTCGATATCATCACCTCTAGTGCTCGGTCGTGCTCGTAACGGCAGCTGGCTGGGAAGGGCCGGGGCCCGACCGGCACCGGCACCGGCACCGGACGGCGGACGCTGCCTGCAGCGGAACTGGCACCAGGGTGGCTGTGCTCCGTGTGGTCCGCGGCTGCCGCGCCCAGCCGCGCCGACGGGGGGAGGGGAGCCGCCCCCGTCCAAGGGCGGATCCAGGGGGGGGGGGCAAAGGGGCCATGCCCCCCCCCAAACCACCCAAAATCGGCGCAAATTTGACACGAACTTTCCTGAGTTTTCCGAAAACTAAGCACTTTACTAGAGAAAGTTTGTTTTAAATCAGTTATTGATTACATAAGCCAAGCGGAAATCAGATGAGTTTTCAGAATTATGCGATAATTTTTGGGATTTGGCCCCCCCAAACTGTCAAACATCACACTTTCTGGATCCGCCTATGCCCCCGTCTCTAGTATTATATAGCCCTGGAGCCACCACTGCCCGGCTCCGTAGTCCACTGGCTTTGTAGCCCTGTCACGACTCACACGGCGCGACAGGACCACTCAGAACTGGGCGGGGTCACCGGGGGCAGGGGGCGGGGTGGTGACATAACGCTGTCCGTTTTCACAGAAGTCATTGACGCTGTCTTATCAACAGCTTTGCAGGAAAATATAACGAGTTGTAGATAGCTTGTGTGTGTGTGTGTTTGAGTGTGAGTCAGCGGCGGCGGAAGCTATTTTGGTGAGGGGGGGCAAAGCGTTTTGACCGGGTGGGTGGGGGTGGGTGGTGTGGGTGTGGAATTGATGGGTGGGGAGGTGGGAGCGCTAGCGTAAACTGTTCACCGGGGGATGGAACGTAGGCGAAAAGTTGTTGAGCAGGGGTGGAAAGTCAGCGAAAAGCTGTTGAGCGGGGGGGGGGGTAGCGAAAGCTTGTTGAACAGGGGATAAGTAACAAATAAATATAATGAGTACACCACTGAACACTGATTTCTAGATGTTTGCCACTGATCAGGGAAAATTGGCAGGATAATCTACCCGCCTGGCTCAGCAATGAGGGAGCACGTCCCCCTCCCCATGGCAGAGCCCTGGCCAGAGGACCCCTCAGGCCAACATCAGCAATGAGGGAGCACGTCCCCCCCTACCCCCATGGCAGGGCCCTGGCCAGAGAACCTCCTCAGGCCGACAGAGACCCTCAGGCATTACGCTTTGCTGCTGTACTACTACGTTACTTGCATCGTGTTTGTAAACTGAGTGAAATTCGTTTCGAGCCACTTCGATCGGCTTTGGGCCCCCTCGAGCTATTGGGCTTTTCGAGGCTCAAGGGGAGGGGCATTACCCCGTCCCCCCTCTGGATCCGCCACTAACAAAGGTAGCCTCTATTGCGATGACAAAGTACAGAATGCAAGAGAGGCTGACCACCCAAGCCGTCTCTCATTGGTCAAACAACCGAGATATACAAAATAACCGCGGGAAATTCGGAACATCTCATTGGCCAAGACCAGAAAGCAGGGATGAAGGATCCTATTCAGTGGGTGGGGTGGGTGGCCCTAATTTGGACGAGGATGTGGGTCAAATATGGGGAAAATCGGTATTTTATTGATTCGTATGGTACTTAAAGCGATTTTTACCGACTCAGCCCCAAACTTTTCTGGAGAAGCTACGCCCCTACCAGAAAGTTTTGATGTCATTGGACTATATTGGACTAGTAAACGAGATCAAAACAATAAGCTCATCTTGGTTCAACAGGTTTAAGGAAACAGCCTTCATAGGTACAGGTCACTGCAAAAGTAATGGTAGGTACAGTGTTCCAAAATGTGTTGATTTGGACGGGAAATGACGCCCAAAAGTGAATAATGTTCCACTCTCCCCATTTCAGGTCGCTCCTGAAATGGGAACAGAGAACAACTATTCACTTTTGGGTGTCATTTCCCACCCAAACAATCACATTTTGGGACGCTGTACCTACCATTACTTTTGCAGTGACCTGTACCTATGTGGTCGGACATAATGGTTTTCGATATCCGACTGCCAAAATATGGGCGTTCAACTAGGGATTTTTTAGGGGAAAACGATATGTTTGCTCGCACGTCTTTCGATGGAGGGGGGGGGGGGCAAGGTGGCCCCTGTCCTCCCAGACAGACAGACAGACGTGTATTGTGGTTTTAGCCATCCACAATCAGCTCCGAGGCTATGTGGCAACCCCATACAGAGTGTGTAGAAGGTTTGCCTAGTAAGATAGGTATCCTATTTTTGGCAATCACGCTGCCTTCAACATATGGTCTCCCCTAGTTACCATTCATATGTTAGGGAAATGCTTACAGAAGTTTAATGCCAATGTCGGAGGCGTTATGACGGTAGTTCAGATTTTTGGAATGCTTTAAGTGGAAATGTGAATGTCGAGACGTTTTAAGGCAAGTAACGGAAAGAATGGCTAATACAGTGATTGGTGCCAGGCGTGATGGTGTGGTGGCGGTAAGCGGGGGCCGATGGGTGCTTGTGGCTGGGTCGGGGGCGTTAGCAGGCTCTGGAGTGAGACCTGCGGCGGGGGCGGGGGCGGGGGGGGGGGGGGGCAGGGTGGTTACGAGGTTCAGAGGCTCGGTAACAGCAGGATGGAGCAGTACCTCGTATCCAGGCTGGGCAGAAGGGCAGCAGGCCGTGGGAAAGTTGGCACCGGAGCTGGCATGCTCCCAGGTCACAGTCTCCCAGACAGGAGCGGGCGGCGGGGGCGGGGCGGGCGTGCCGTGCCGCCCGGAACTGAGCCGTGGCCAGTCACGCCGCCTCAGACCCAGGGGTGGGTGCGGAGAGCACAGTTGCCGGGACGTGCCTTCCACACGGGAGCACATCGGTCGCACCCTCATCCGGCTGGACTGAACAACAGAGTACTTACTCACATCACTAACAGGAGTACTCACATCAATAACATATCACTCACATCACTCAGATATCACTCACATAGTCACAAAGTACTGGCATCACTCAAAGGGCACTCACATCACTAACAGAGCACTCACATCACTAACAGAGCACTCACATCACTAACAGCGCACTCACATCACTAACAGAGCACTCACATCACTAAAGAAGCACTCATATCGCATAAACAGCCAGTACTCACATAACCATGGCCGAGTTCTTCATTATCCGTCCACATGGTCCGAACTGCTGGATGGGGCTGGGGGCGTTCAGAGATCGCGTACGCCTGAAACGAGGGGGGAGGGGGGGGTCACATGTCCGTCTCGACACGGCGCACCACTCCTCACACGGCGGCGCAGGGTCACAGGCATCATGGTATGTCGACGACCTAAGGGGTCACAGGTATAGATGTGGTGTGACATGGCATGTGTACGCTGCTTACAGATATATGACGCTATGAGTTTTCGAGGTTGTGTTGGATAGACGGTAACACAGCACGCTATTCAACAAATCACGCTATTAAACACTGACAGATTAAGGCACTTGGACAGTATTTCAAAACACAAACAACGTCTTGATTTACTGATGAGACGAGTGATAAATCATCTCTTTGAAACATGTAAGTGAAGAAAGACTTAAGCCGTACACTATCTTTACTTTCAAGGTTTATCTTTGTATGTGCTAATTTATCACAATATTGCATCCAAAAATATGATAATATTGTATCTTGAATATGTATTGTGTACATGTGTATTGTAGTTGTACATCCAAATATTACAATACACAGCACACGCAATTATTCGGTTGGTTTGAACAAGGTCATCATTTCCACCAGAATCCCGGCGATATATTCAGGCTACGTAAATTGTCGAGAAAAAAAAAACTCAAAGAACATTTCACTTACGAAGTACTACAGAATGACTATACCTACAAAACACATACTACACATGATACCTTGGATATGTCATATGGTCAGCGAATGACAAGACGGACAGTAAAAATACATCGCTGGGGATACTACACATGTGGCAAGCTGTGTTTTCAGTAATGACGTCACGATAGTCTTCCCATGCCGTGACATCTGCGAGGCCCACAAGCGACACAAATGGCCACTGCGGCGCAGCTGTCGAACTTGGCCTCGCCCATGACGAGGCCATACGGACGGACACTTCTGACGTCACGCTTCCGCATCAGTCTGCAGTCAGCTAGCACAGACCCTGCCCTAAGGAAGCTTGATCCTTCCGCTTCAGTTATACTGAACATTTCAACCAGAGATGATGATGATGACGATGATGGGGTATTGACATTAATTGATTGAAGCGGCAATGTGCTCTACAGCCGTGGCCTCGGGACACCATATGACTCTAGCGGTTTCGCACTCCTAACAGTTGTCCGATAATATTCCCCAAAGGCGAACCTTTCGGACGTGTCACGACTTCGGCCGCCAGATCTCTCCAGTCTCGTCCCGGACGCGAAACAGACTCTTCCAGTCACGTCCCGGACCGGAAACAGACTCTCCAGTCGCCGTCCCGACCGGAACAGACTCTCCAGTCGCGTCCCGGACCGGAACAGACTCTCCAGTCGCGTCCCGGACCGGAACAACTGCACGATACCGTCAGCGGCAGCGGATGTATGTTTGGTAAAGGGAAGCGAGAGTGCTGCGGCGCTCCCACAACACGCAGGACATGCATCACATTCGACACATATTCACTGACCAAGCCAATATAAGTATCTTACCGATAGAAGTATTCTCGTATATCCCATTACAACATTAAACCGTCTGTTGCTATGGGACTAATGAGCTATGGGCACTTCATAAGAATGCGCTGATGATGTTGAATGTTTCAGATTGAAGTTAAATTGTAGACAAACTTTGGTAAATCGTGTTTTCAGTCACATCGCCTTCCCTTCTGGACCACCTATCGAAACCGGAAAGAAAGCGCTTAACGTATGTTCACATGACGATGGACAAAACTTTCACCAGAAACTAGCCCTCCTGCCGTATTGTATACCTTGATTTCATTATTATCCAACTGGACTGCACCGGTGGTAGCTGGTGGGATATCCGGAGTCTGTGCACGTTGGGTAACAGGGGGATTTACCACCGTCGCTGCGGAGTTCTGAGTATCAGAGGCCTTCTGGGATTCTGCCCTGCCGAAGTTTCCCAATCATAAATCGCTGCTCCGGCAGTGTTGGGAGAAACGGCCGGGCTGTGTTCGGAGAAAAAGCCAGGCTGTGTTCGGAGAAAAAGCCAGGCTGCACGCACCAAAGCTGCGACAGCCAGCAGCTGCAGGGACATCACGCTAGTCGGGAGCACCCGGCAGACGGCCGACCGATCCAGAGTTCCGTCGACTCCCATTATGAATCACCGCTCCACTCTGGTGGACCCAGAGCTCAACTCTGTAGACCGATAGAGGTGCACCACAGTGAAGTCATCCTCAACAGAAGCCTTCCACTTCCACTCTCACCAGCGGACCAGCGTCTTCAAAGAAACAACACCGCAAACGAGGCCGCCTTAGTGCGAACTTAACAGTCTCATTACCGCCAAGGCTGAGTATTCAAAGGAGTGACGACTCAGTACTGGCGAGGAAGCTCTATCCAGAGACCAGACAACGGCAGAACAATATCAGCAAGCCGAGACGAGGTCAGACTGACAATGACCACCGCCAGTGACGGCCACGATACGCTGAAAGGTGGAGGACGCGATACTATAGCGGAGAATAGCGACACGGGCCGATTGCAGAATGGCCTTCAGACGGAGCAAATACAAGTCAACTCGAGGGGAAGGGGTGTGAGGATAAGGAACGTTGCCGACGAAGTGACCTTCATACTGTTTATGGACAAGGTGCGCCTTCGGAGCAAGCCTTGGTATAGCGAATGTGCAGTCGGATATTTGCTTGCTAGAAAGAACAACGTAACATTCATTACTTTATGCAGATCATGCTGCCACTGTTTGCTGCGGCTGCCCTCTGTACTATATGCAAATACCCCCGGAAGTCATCGTTCAACCAACTATGATACAGGGAACTAATAACACAATGACTATATATTGACTCTATGACTATAGACTATCGGCCGCCGCGCTGTGCAAGACGAATTCATGTGACCACTAATCCCCAGCCTGATAATAACAGTTTGATTAGCTGCTGCTGCTCACAAATCGGACAAACTACGACCCGACAGGGACAAACAGATAGAGCCGTCTCCTCGCTCTATCAGACTGCGCTACCAAGGGCGGAAGTCGCGATCATTCTCATAGGGTTCGAACTCATGACAAAACATATGAATGACTTCTTTCATTCGAACATCTTACGAGAACAGAAGTTCACAGTATCAACTTACTAAAATGACTCGCACCAGAACTGGTAGGAGCACAGCCAAAGTGCAATGGCCAGCAAGTCTCACTGACCAGCTAGCCACAGGACCAGCACGCTCCCAAACATAACGTTAGCGGCGCGTGGCCCATAGCCATTCACCACCCTCTGACTAAGTCCACCGCGTGACACCAGAGTCAGTCAATCAGAGTCCGTCTGACCTGAGTCTGGCTCAGAGTCCCTCTGCCACCCCTACCTGAGCGGCGCCGGCTTGCCGTCGTAGAGTTTCATCTTGGCCATCTTGTCGCGGCAGGCACACTGTTCCTCTTCTTCACTGTTGTGCCGGGAGCGGCTGGTGACCCCCGAGCTGGCCCCGGGCGTCAGCTGGCCCTCACTGATGGTCTGCAGACCGCACACGGGAAGACTCGGCTCCATGGCGCACCGGGCAGCCGGGACGAGAGCGAGTAGTAAGCAGCAATGGGAAGCGAGACGCGGGAGAGCTGGACGTGGAAGAGGAAGAGTTGGAGTCGGAGTCGGATGAAGTGAGTGGGATCTCTGGATTAGTTAGGGAAATCTGGATCAAGACTGCTCGAAGACTGATACCACTGAAGACTGACTGACTGACAGCAGAGTTGAGAGAAGGTGGGTCGAGATGCCTGCCACAGTACGATATGAATGATATCAGCAGTGAGACAGACGACGGAAGACAGGATCGTGCCGGTACCGTGGCTCGTCGTCGCGACGTCTCACCAGACTGAGTCCGGTATAGACGCGACTGTGCCGCTGTCAGCGGCTGGTCCAGCCCGGCTTCTGATAGTGACGACAGGACCCGACTGGCCTATCCGGCTGCTGCGCCACCCACATCCGGTCCTCGGACGCCCGGCAGCCGGTCCGAGTCTCACAACACGTGTCGTACCGGGATATACCGGCCCCGATAACGTGCCGCACCGGGATATACCGGCCCCTGATAACGTGCCGCACCGGGATATACCAGCACCCGAGTAATAAACTATGTTTAAAAAAACTATGTTAATACAAAATAAATACACATACAAAAATACAAAATAATGAAAGGAGCAACACCATCTCCATCTAGAGAGCCTAAAAAAATAACCCTGATCAGCTACACTGACCTTCCTCACCAACCACACCTAGACGTCATCCGCCACAACAAAAGAAACCCATCGCTCACGCCGGACGAACGCTGACGCCACATCGATGGCAAATCCGCTACCCGATAATCCCGTGTTCAGGCACCAACTGGTTATATGACGTCATATGACGTATAAGCCTTCACGTTATCGGAGGCAAGCTGTCTTGGACCCTTCCCTTTGCATTCAAAAGGCGTTGTGTTGTGTCACATAACTGCAGCACAACAATCGCAACACACTGCTCGACCGAAATGTTGTGCACACGTGCGGTAGCGCCAAATTCTGGTATAACTTGATTGCACATTCCATTTCGACATCACCGATTCGAACGGCAACATTCCCGCCGACTCCGAGCACGTGTAGACTGTGGACATCCCAGCATTCCATACATCACATCACATCTGCATACGATTTCCCGAGTCGTAGTAATAGCGATCTTTCGTTATGACGCCGGCACCATTCGCAGGTACCGAGACGGTCGTGCTGTCCCCGACCGCAGGTACCGAGCCGGTCCTGCTGTCCCCGACCGCAGGTACCGAGACGGTCCTGCTGTCCCGGACCGCAGGTACGAGACGGTCCCTGCTGTCCCCGAACCTGCAGGTACCGAGACGGTCCTGCTGTCCCCGACCGCAGGTACCGAGACAGTCCTGCTGTCCCCGACCGCAGGTACCGAGCCGGTCCTGCTGCCCCTGAGTCGACCAAACCTCACTGCGCACGTGCCGCGACCACAGCGGTCGTCACGGCAGCAGGAGAGCCGAGAAGACAGTGTCCTAGGATTGAAAATTTTGGGTGTAAAGCGACACCCTACAAGATTTAATATTCCACTCCTTTTGCCCAATTTTAAGGACTATTTTCCACTCTTTTTCACTTTTTAGATGATTTTTCAACTCTTTATTTTAATATGGTAAAAATGCCGAAAATTGATCAGTTTTGTTTAATAGGAAAATGGGTTAAATTCTTGTAAGAAAGGCTCCTATTTGAGGTAGAATTGTCCACGCCTTTTCCGCTGATTTTTTCAGTCTGATTTTCCACAATCTTGCACCCCTGGCTTTAAAGCAATTCTAGACACGGCGAGAAGACCAGCCAACATGCCACGACAGGCAGCTGGGAGGACGTCCACCAAAAGCGCCACCCACTGAACTACCTTTTCATCCGAGCGCGGCCGGTTCTGGGCTTAGCGATTAAAATGCCGCCGGGAGGACCTCTGGGCCACCACGGCCGGGCCCCCAGAGAACTCAAACACTGTCAGACGGAACAGGCATGCGCCGTCGCGCCGACAAATACGGCGGCAGACGCTGTAGCAATCGGCCAGAGAGGCAAGGTGCTCAGGAGTGTCAACATCACTAGACAGCGCACAGCGGTCGGGAGGGAGCCCACTGCTAGTCAGGATTGTTTGGCCCCGACTGGGATGGCTCATGGCACATGAGCCATCCAGTGACAGTGACATTACACGTGACAGCGGTCACGTGTAATGCCGAGTGACATCAACAGGCGGGGCACGGACAGGGGCGCAGCCAGGGGGCAGAGGAGGCACGTGCCCCCCCCATTGGGCCGACATTCACACTCAACAATTATCGGCGACTTCCCTGCTCGGCACTTTTTAGGGGCCCTGCAAAAATATTGTGGCCTAAATCCAGCGAGATATTTCTCGCGCTATTTCTTAGGAGGCTTTGTTAGGGGGAGGGGGCTCCTGGGGATGCCATGCCCCCTACCGAAGGTGGTCCATGCCCCCTCCGCATGGACTGCCTTCAGATAAGTTTGAGCACGCTCAAAATTCGAAACGACTACCGGATTGCGCGATCGGATAGTAAACAAGATCTGCCCAGTGCGGGACCTGATTTCGGGAATCCACGCCATAACAATTTAGGTAATTAATTACCGACAAGAAAATCTACCCCATCCGATGAAGCCAATGTGCTGCAAAGACAAAGAAAGATAACGAAATGCTTACTTTAAGCCATCGAAGTGATGTCCACCATTTTAGGTGTGTTCGGACTTAGGTCCAAGATCTTGTTCAGTCCAGCGCTGTTACTTAATTGTATTATTTCATTTGCACCGTTGTCCATACTCGATAACCATATCCCATTCATTTGTCTGATAAAAACATCGCCGGAAAAAAATACCATAGCCTACCTGACAAGTTTATCCCCCACCCTGCCCGGATAAAAATGACGTGCAACACATTTTGTAGGACAGGTCACCGGGCCATAGTTTGACAGTCACGTGCAATGACCAAATGTGTCGGCAGGTTAAACCGCGACGGAAACGATGACCCCAAAAGGCTGCAACGGTGCGTACATTACCGGAGAAATGAGTCAGACAGGAGACCTCAGTCCAGACGAGCCTCCATTCCATAGCCAGTTTCCGTTAAAAAATCCGTGCCAAACACGACCAAATTGAGCTCAACGCCAAATAATGAATAACTACATCCGTCCATTCAAACGGGACCCAGGTGCACCACGTTCTCACAAAAAAGATGAGTTTTACACCTCATTCCTAGCTGGACTCTACAGTCTACACACTTGTCCGTAAAAAGGCTCCAAGTGCTGTCCTCGACATGCACGCCGAAAATCACGACCAATTTGTGTCGGTGTGCTGCTCACCTCCGTCCGTTCAGCTGAGCTCACGTCAGACGTCCGGTACGTCACGTCACGGCACATCACGGCCGCCCATCACATCACACCCAGACCCACCTCACATCACACCCAGACCCACCTCACGCACACCATCTCACGTCACACCCAGACCCACCTCACATCACACCCAGACCCACCTCACACCACACCCAGACCCACCTCACGCACACCACCTCACGTCACACTACATAAACACCAGCGTCACATCGCACGACCGGTACTTAAAGGGAGTGTGCCTACTCACATTGGTCATGTGGAGTTGTTGACACTAGTCTGTAGACAGATTTTTTCTGAATTTAGCCATGTACTTCATTTCCAGAATCATTTAGTTTGCTGAGATATTCGCAAAGTCCGGCCAATCACATACTGGCAGTAGATAAAATTATCAATGTCGCCAGGAGCTTTTCGCACTATTAGAAGCATTGCTCTTAAATTACAAACGCTAGCATATATTGTTAGGCCTCTGGCCAATTTGCGTCATTATAGGTAACATCTTCGCTACTCTGTTTGATAGTGACGATCGTTTATGAGTTTGAAACAAAACAAATGCAAAACAGAATATAAGTGAAAAATTCAAACTAAGGGGCTTCCAGACCGTGAATTTTTATTCGTAACCAATTAATCAAAAGCTAAGCTTCTTACCGTAATACAAAATATATTTGACATTTCAAAAAAGTAGGCACACTCCCTTTAACGGCGTCCCGACTGTGGTGAACAGACGCCGCATCACACCCCCATAACAGCACATAGCGTCACGCCACGTCACGGCACATTAGGTCACTGATCACGGCACATTAGGTCACGTCACATCACGGCACATTAGGTCACGTCACTGATCACTGCTGCGCGTCACGGCCGTACCACGCTCGCGTCGGGCCGCGTCACGACGGTGACGACGCGCGTGACACGCCGTGCCCGGCCCGAGTCACGGCACGCGTCACGGCCCGAGTCACGGCACGCGTCACGGCACGCGTCACGGCACGCGTCACGACGCGAGTCACGCTGTGGTGCAGGTCACGGTCGCCGGCACCGGTAACCAACAGAGGACACCGCTTAAAGCATATTGAGGAAATGTTCGCATATTGCCCATTGAAAATGGCAAAAACGAATTGAAAGGTAGACCTACCGGAGGACTTTGCATGAAAACAAATCCCGTTTTTATTTACACGTTGTTTTAAAGGGAATGTAGCAGTTTGTAAACTTCATTTCAGTTTATAGAGCACACTGGCGGATCCAAGGAGGGGAGGGGCATCAGGGGCAAATGCCACAAAAAAACGCCTGAAATCAGCGCAAATTTACACATTTACTGATGTAGAAGACCATTTAAGCAACTTTTACCAAGGCAAAGCTATTTTAAAACGTCTAGCAATGCATAATAGAGCAAATCCGATGAGTTTTTTAAATTTGGAAAACTTTTTTGGGATGATGCCCCCACGAACTGCCGTTATAGATCCGCCAGGGATATAGAACACATTTTTTGATACAAAATGATAACTAAGTACCTACTATGGCAAATGTAATACGTTTTGCTCATCCATGCATTTCAGCAACGTTAAGCTGTGAGCTGTATTAACGTAAAGTTAATACAGCTCACGTTGTAACGTTAAGCTGTCATTAAATAGTTGTATAAACAACAGCATACACTTTCAAGCTAAAATGGCAGATAATGTGCATTTGACTTTCGATATGGTTCCGGGGTATGACCACTGCTTCCCGTACCAGTACTGGGAGTAAGAGTCCTGAACAAGTCGCCAGCATGGGGTGCCGTCTGGCCGACACTGATAGGTGTTCTCTAGATATGTGCCTGGATCCCGGGATCCAGCTGATATCTGGATCTCTGTGTCCGGTGTCCCGGGCTCCATACATAAGTCGGATGGCTGCTATTAGCGTCATTATGAATACGTCTTTAAAAGTTATATTTAAATAGCAGACCGTGTGAATGATTCAAATGTTAATGAATGATTCAATCATGATTCAATCACTCAACATTACCACTGGTGATGATTCACAGTGATTCACAGGCTTACGTGAATAAATGATAAATGATTCATAAAATGAATCATTCTAAAATGAATCATTCATAAATGATTCAATCGCAATAATTAGCAATGCTTGAGTGCAAATAAAAGTACATATATTAGGAATGAGGGCGTTTACAGACCAAATAAAGGTGCTGAAAGTGATATTGACATGTATTGACTCAGTTTAATTCCCCATTATGAGGGTGGGCTATCGTTTGTATAGTTTCTGCTGTCCCCCCAAACAATAATAATTAATTGTGCTATGAATGATTCAATCACCCTATTTTTTTTGTATGAATTATTCAATCAATGATTCATTGAATCATTCAGGATAATGTGAATCGATTAATGATTGATTCACGTAAAATAAGAATGATTCAATGAGAATCATTCACCGCGCTATTAAATAACTTTTGCACAAGATAACGCATAAAATATCGAAATTCACAGATAAATAACTAATTATTTAACTCTTTATCTCTGTTTTTTCTTCTTCTGCGATATCATAAGCAAGGGATATTTAAACATAACTTTTACAGACATGTGCCGGGATCCATATGGGACATCAGATCCAGGTACACAATAAGCCGAAGGATCCACAAAGATCCGAGATCCTCATATATTTTATGCAAAGGAATCCACTAGGATCCCAGATCCAACTTAGGGATCCAGGCACGCCCGTAGGTAACTACCCTACTTCTTGCTAATGTTATTATATGATAAAATTCATTGCAATCTCCATGTTGGCTAAAATGTAAAAGGTAATTTGCAGGTACTAGTTATCTACATAGAACATACTACATAAGCAGCATAGAGACAACACATTGTTATGTCAGTCCCTGTATATTATGTTTTAAGATCTGATGCTCGTTTAAATTGGAGATCCACTGAGATCCCAGACCCTGAATTATTTTAAGCCGAGGGATCCAGAACGATTCCATATTTTTATGCATTTTACGATGAGGAATCCATTGGGTTCCCAGATCTTCATGCATTTTACGCAGAGGGATCCACTCCACTGGGATCCCATATCCAACTTCGGGATCCAGGCACAAGTCTGGTGTTCTCGACCGCACACGACTGTAGCAATTGCGGTATCGCAAAGCCCCATACCAGTTACATCACAATATAATAGGCAAGCAAATTCCAGGAAGCTTACTGCTTAAGGAGAGGAGAACGGACTAAGCCCATCACCTAAGTATCATCAGCTTTGAAGCCGGCAGTCGGAATGCGAAACGAGCACGAGTAAAAACAGCTCAGCGGTTATAGAACAATCGCGTTCCAGGCGGTTTGTAGAGGAATGCGAACAGCTCAATCAAACTGGAGCACGGTCGGAGGGCCTGATTAGTTATTCGGAGAAGCTTCCGGAGCTGGACAGAGGTTGGACGGCTTGCGGCGTCAGGTCAGAAGGTAGCTTAATTGGCATTACAGGGGTTAGTGGCAGGAATCAAAAATCGACGAAGACTTGCGCAAATCGCTTAAATGAACGCTAAGGAAACAACACTGATAAAGGATTCAGTCACTGAAAGCTTCCGAGATCCACCAGTGCGGAGACATTCAATGGATACTTTCAGCGGCGGATCCAGAACTTAGGGGGTACGTTGGGGGCGGGGAAACTTACATCTAATTTTTCACTCAACAAGTTTGAAAACTTAATCGGATGGTTCGCCTGCTTGAGATTGCGGAATGCTATGTCTGATTTAAAGCAAGCGTTTCTTAGTAAAAAGTTCTTTCTTAGAGACTTGTGTCTCGCGCCGTTTCTTAGGATTGTGTTTTCGAAATTTCATTATGGTGAGTGGTGCTTGGGTGTGTCTGGGTGTCCGGTGTGTTGGTGTATGCTTGGTGTTTCTTGGTGGTGTCTTGAGTTGTGTCTGTGTGCTCCTGGGTAGGAAGATGCGTGTTGTGTCTGGAATGTCTGGGTGTCTGTGGTGATGTCTGTGGTGTGTTGTGGTGTGTATGGTGTGTTTTATTATGTTAGTAGTCTTTGTGTAATTGGGTGATAATGTGGTTAGTGTGTATGTGTGTAAGTGTGTATGTGTGTGTGGGTTGTTGTGTGTGTGGTGTGTGTGTGTGTGTGTATTGTGCGTGTGTGTGTGTGTGTTGTGCGCGTAGGTGTGTGCGTGTCATTGGGAATAGCGTGTTTGTTTGATGTTTATTTTTGGTTGTGCGCAGTAGGGCTCGCCGCGTGTGATGGTGTGTGTTCGGGTATGTTGGTGTGTTGGTGTTTGGGGTAGGGAGTGGGCAAGTGTGTGCCAAGTTTTTGGTCGTCAAGTGTAGGTGTTGATGGCATCCGTTGTGTGTGTGTGGCGTGTAGTGATCGCCGTACGTGGGATAGTTGAGGCTTTTTAATATTGGATTTTTGTTTGCGTTTGCGCTGGGTTGACAAGAGATACAAGCCACTGACAAATAAGCAAGTAAAAGATTGTTTCGGATTGGAGATGGATGATAGCATTGGTTTGGCGGGATTCCGCATGGATGTTGTCTCATCCGAGATGTTACTCAGGGGCTTCTGTTCTATGGCCGATGTGGCGGCATATTTTGCCGCTTCGGTCCGCGGTTGTGAGGGGGGCGGCATGGTCATAGGGTGCGCCCCAAGGGGGCGGGAAATTCTAGCCGGTCTGTTTGGTGGCCCGATTTGGCCACTACATCTTCATCTCCTCTTTGGGGGGGGGGGGGGTCGGGTGCTTCCAGAGGTGCGGCATTTTTCTTTCGCGATAGGGGACGGTATACTTGGGTGCCAACTGATGGAACATAATTTTGTTCCTTAAAAGGCGAGAGATGGGATAGTTGCCAGCGATGGGGAGTTTGCTCAGGCGCCTTCGGGCGCCTGCAATTCATACCGGCAACTGAAGCGCCCCGGGCGCCCTTCGGGCGGCCCGGGGCGTGGACTTCTGGTCTATCAGGTCGGGGGCTTCCAGCCCTTACGGCCCCCCTGGATCCGGTGTCCACTGAGCATCGAATAGACATAAAAGATTTCGGCACCTGTAGGAATAATAGAAAGTTGACGAACTTGTCACTTTGGTCGATGAAAGCAAACATCATAGGTTGCATTTTTATAACGCATAGAGCGCTAAACATTAAACAGATTACACATGCAGGGCATGAATGGCTGCCCTGCCAGAAACACGAGGATATTCGCGACGATCCTATGACTAGTAGATGATGGTCATTAGACACCGGCGATGCACATGACGAAGGAAAGAATCACACAACATGATGAGGAGAATTAAGTCAGTGTCAAAGTGGAGCAACTCCAATGCACATTACAGGATCAATACATTTTTCGACATCCTGACGTGAATGGATTAACATTCAATGGCCTTTAAGGGCCATTGTTGTGACATTTTGGTTATCATTTACTAGGAACGCGGACCATATATCGGGAACCTGCAGTGGCTGATCGATCAAGGATTGCAGGTCAATACAACAATCGCTGCATTCCGGGTTTCGCACGCAACGCACAATGCTAATCGCGCCAGACTTCTGACGCAATCTCGCTTGATTGGGACCATTAGCTGCGATCCCGGGGTCAGGGGGTCAATTTCGGGTTCAGCATGGCATTTCGAAGGCGAGGAAGTGGAGGTGAGGAATCCAGGTGCAGGAGTGCCACCAGGTTAGAGTGTTTCTCGCGGATATTATCACAACACACATCACGGAGCGAATGTTTTTCCGGAGGCAGCATGTGCGGGGCATCAAACAAAGCTAGTGTGAAAGCCTTAGAAGATATCGACACCACTAGCCAAGGTTCAGTCCATTGACGAATGAATATAGGCTTCTCAGAGAACAATTAACTGGTGCTTCTCATCTAAAATAGGCATACAGGGGAAGTCTTTGCAGTAAGCTTGGAAATACTCGAAATGTCACAGCAACTTCGGCGGAGTTTGGTGTTATTTTTTGCAATGCAAAGAGCGATGGAACAAGCTGATAAGGAGATGCAATTATTACTGGCAGCAGTCAGGCAGTCTTCACTTCAAAGCTTTAGTGGGCCGGTAACCGTGGACTATTGATTTATCACTAGGCCCTTGAACTTCTAAACACAATAGAAGAGATAAACACAATGCATAGTTTATCACAGGAACATGTTTCACGAGAAATTATGTGCTATCCTTTATAGTTCGTACCTCAATTATAACTAATCCCAAGCAACACAAGCCCATTTGCTGTCGGTGAAATGGACCGCTCGGGAACAGTCTGAATTTGACGACACAAAGTGATCGGGATGAGAGAACACTACCTCAGTCCAGACGCATGGGTCTGAGAGACGAGAACTTTTGGCCCCAGTCCCTGACTGTCTCGGTGGTAGGACGGAGAGGGTAGGAAACCGGATTCCTAGGTCCCAGACTTGTTTCTGTGAGAACGAACGCAAACCCAGGTCCCGTTACTGTCTTCGGAGAACCCAGAGGAACAAAGCATCCAGGTCCCAGACTGCCATGGGAGAACAAGAGAGAACCAACACCGGTTCCTTCACAACTGCTGGGACATGAAATTCACCCAGGTCCTTAGACATTACTGGAAGCAAGAGAATCATTTCCCAGTGCTCCAACTCGCACTAGTTGGGGAGACTTTACGCTGAACACCAGGTCCCAGACTGCTGGAGACGAGTAAACCGACACCAGGTTCCAGACTGTCTGGAGACAGAAGAACCACCTCACGGTCCCAGATTGTGGAGACAGACTATCTACCGGATGAGAGGACACACAATTCCAACGGTGGGTTTACCTCTGTTCAACTGTCACTGTCACTCAACTTCCCACACCATTTTTTTTGTGCTTTTCCCACCTAACTTTTTGCTTAGGTTGAGGACGGGGCGCGCAGACTCTTCAGAAACGGGGGGGGGGGCAAGCCGAATTGGTTGACATCTTCCTCACTTCTCACTCTCTCATCACTCAACATCATTACTCAATTTTACTCATCACGCATCTCACTCACTCACTTCACTACTCATATCACTAATTATCCTCATAATACTCATCCTCACTACTCATCACCACTCATCACTCACTCACCACCAGTCATACTCACTCACCTCATCACCCTACTCAATCACTCATCTACCCTCCACCTTTCTCCACGGCTCTCCACGTCTCCTACCTCTCTCGGCGGTCGTCATACCTCTGTCTCCTTCTCCGGTCTGAATGTTCGATTATCGCGCCGTTTGTGCGTGGCTTTCATTGTCTTATGTCCACGTTCGACTGATAGGCAAGCGGGTGCTTAATCAGTTTATTGTATTATATAAACTAATAAATCATCATCACCGCAAAAACAACCTTGGATATGAAACTTAAACTGTTGATAAGCTTGATTGGACTAGGACCCTTAGGACCATCAGAGAGGCCACTGAACCAGGCACGAAGCCAAATTTCGTCCGGGGGGAGCGCCTCAAAAGGGCCCCTTTCCAAGTGGTGAAAGAGCCGAACAAAACGGATGAAAAGGCACGTTACAAGGATGGATAATGCAGTATCAGAGGTATGGCATGGGCCATACCAGCTTTTAGGAGCTGGAGATAGCAAACTGCCAAATCAACTATTGAACCAGCCACACCAATTTGCAATCAGCTATACTAACTTCGAATATTGTTTAGGCTCAAAACCTAGGACTCTTAAATCAATTGCGACCTGTCCTGGGGCACATCCGTGGTGACTAGGGGCCCATTCGGCATGTTCAGGGGCCCTTCTGACCATCCAGGGGCCCATTCGGTCTAGTCAGGAGCACCTCTGACCTGCACAGGGGCCTTTAAACTTCCTAGGGGTTCCTCCAGCCTGCTCAGGGGTCCTTACGACCTGAAAAGGGACTGCGCTGGCTGCTTTGTCGAACAGAATCAATGGACCCCAGGGCAAGCTCGAGAGGCACCTGAACAGACTCTAATGGGCCCCTGGGCAGGCTCAATAGGCCCCTGGGCAGTTTTTTTGGCCCATGAAAGGGCTCAATGGCCCCTAGACATACCAAGAGGCCCCTGGGCATTTTGTGTGCCCTAGGTGGGTTCTGAGGGTCTTTTACATACACCAGAGTGACCCCTCGCCTGGTTCGAGGGCTCCTCTGTGGCTTTTGAAAGCCATTTCGATAATGCAAATGATATCTGGGCGAATCTCGGTGGGCCCCTGCGACCCGTAAGGGGGGGGAGGGAAATTGACACCCTTGCCCCTCTGGCTGCGCCTCTGGATTTGATGGTTTCCTGACATTAAAATGGCTTTGTTCACCTCAACCATGAAAACGACCAGTCAATATGACATTTTGTCCCACAAAATTGTGCTGGAAAGCTCCATCCATGAACCCAAACCACCTAACACTGCGCAGTGTGCACGAGAGTCGCTCGCAGTAGACGGTCAGCAACCAAGACAACCGGGCCAGCCCACTCCGGGGTCGCCTCTCAGAGTAACGGACCGGGTGTTTAGCCGCGGCCTCACCTCCAATTACCGGCGGAGAAACTAACAACACCCGTCCAGCCGCAGCCACAGAATAAACCTCCAGCCGCAGGATAAACCTCCGGCCGCAGGATAAACCTCCACACAGTCTAGCCACATGCAATAAATCGCACCCTAACCCGCCAGACAACAGGAGCTATCTCGACCACTAAGTAGTAGGTACAAACAAACGACATTGCTTAGAAAGAATACTGGAACCTGGACGAAGCTGGAAAAACTTCCAGCCGACTGGAAGAACTTCCAGCTGAGGACTCACCAGAGGTTGACATACTGTGTCATTTCCACGTGGTCGCTGATGTTGCCCTTGTCAATATGCCGGTCTAGGAAGCCCTGCAGCGCGAAGCGTGGGTCCAGCGGCCGCTTCAGCAGCAGCTCACACTCCGGCGTGCCGGTGACGGCGGCGAGGGGGTTGCGCCGACCATGCCGGCCGCCCGGCACCTGATCCAGATTCGTGTCCAGCGACAGAAACCGCATCTGCTCCACCAGCGACATGGTGTAGACAGAAATCGGCCGGCAGGTCTGCGAGCGCACGGGACTGCGTCGCCAGCTGCCGGTCCGCGCTGCCGGGAACGACTGCGGCTCACCTGAGCGCCGGCCGAGGCTCGAGACGACGCCGGCGCCGCTAGCGCCACCGCGGCGACCGGCGCGCAGGGGCAGCACAGGCGCGCAGGGGCGGCGCGGCAGCGTCGGCAGGGTCGCCGGGAGGGCGGTGAAGGAGCGAGAAGCGACGGCATCCGAGAACGGCCGGCGGCGTGTCGGAGTTGGTGTGTAGGAGAAGTGCCGGGCGATCACGCGGTGGCCCAAAGTGGCCCGAAAGTGGCCTGAAAGTGGCCCGATAGTAGCCCGACAGTAGCCCGATATTCCGAGGCACGGCCTTGGTCGGCGTGATGGGTATATTGTACTGAGTATCTCCGACAGGACGTTCTGGCAAAATCGAACCAGACAATGTAGTTAACTCTTTCCTACACACAAACTTTCGACACAAATGAGAGTTGTGCTTCTTTCAAACTGCACATCTATTGTCAGATACTTGTATGTATAGTCACTAACAGGTCTGATAAAATATTGATCGAAGTAAACTTTCGCTGGTGAGTTTACAGAGTTTAACAAATGTGAGCCTCGTGTCCTTTCCTGATGTGACGTAGACGGGTAAATAAATACCAAAAATTGTAACAGACTGATGATGATTCATGGGGTTCAAGTAGCTTTAAAACCGCTTGAAAATAGCACAACCTTTCTTTTGTGAAAAACACCACAGTCATGCACAGGGGTGTGTGTACCGCCAGTCACGCTTGTCGCGGTCCCGGACTCGCTCTGTTCCGCTAGATATGGAGACGTTCTCACGCCGTGATATTCAAGTAAGACATTACGTTACTGCATGGTATTCAAGCCGGTTACCGCCGGTTGTCACTGCAGCCACGCCGACGAACGCTCAGCACAACTGAGCCCTCGACACGCTCCCCCGGCGCCAGGTCACGGCCGGCAAGGTCACCTGACCGGCCGAGGGTCAACCGTCATACATACAAGTACGGGCCCAATTCTACGTACAAGTAGAACACTACAAGGGGCATGGGTGGAGAATGCAATATGGCAGGTTTGGCGTGACCAATGTCACACCAACATTTCATATTTTTGCAATGCAAATGAATTGGAGTATCTTGTCAGGCTATGCAAAATAGCAAAAATAGCAATATGGTACCCTTTGGCCACAACAACTTTGGAAACGATTATCCACTCATATACCCAGGAGCGTCGCCGCCAGAGAGGCAGGGGTCGAGAGCCCGGCCCCAGATTAGCAGAATTGTAACCCGTGTCCGTGCTGTGGGGGAGGCCGGAGGTACCCGCGGTTTGACTGTCAATGGCTTTACCCACCAGTTATACCCAGATAAGCAGAATTGTAACCCATGCCCGTGCTGTGGGGGAGGTACCCGCAGTTTGACTGTCAATGGCTTTACCCACCAGTTATACTGGGAGATGCAGGGAGATGTGCGGTTGGCTTTACCCACCACACGACGTGACCCATCAGTCTATCGAGCGCGCACACCCACTATCCACGGCATAGGCGTGACGATAGGGGGAGCCATGGCCCCCTCGCTTTTCGGTCATTTTTGTGTGCTAAAATCTGTTCTTGTACTATTGGTTCCAAAATAAGCGTCCCGCTGGGTTTGCTGGCACAGCAGTTAAAGGGAATATGCCGTCT
>VOPJ01003992.1:0-23812 GCA_014673585.1 Semibalanus balanoides
CAGACCGTTTGTCCGACCGTTTTTTGGGAGGCAAATAATAGTTTCAGGACCTTTAGAGGGCATAACCCTTTTGCATCCCCTGGATCAACCCCTGACCCCTTCCCCTGGTTAACAACTTTTCGTTGACGAAACGGATACAAAAATGACCAAAAAACTCGAAATCTAGATCCGCCACACCACAGTGCAATGTCAACGTCATTCCGAACGGCCCATGACGAGACGTGTTATTACATAAGACTGTAAGTAGGTTTATGCAAACATTCAGACGCTAGCTAAATTTAGGTTAGAGCGTAAGCGACGCCGACGGCAATCGAAATATACGGGGAAAAACAAAACAAGCGACTGTTTAGAAAGCTAATACCAAAAAATCCGAAGCATACTAGCATATATGCAAATTATTTTACAACTTGAATTTTGAAAGTGAATATTGGTGGCAATATTGTTCATCTCTAAACATTCATTAACATACCGCACGAGATGAAACAGCTGTTTCAAACAGATACTTCGCGCAGCTAGTTCTCCCCGGGCGACCTTGGCCTAGCTTAAAACTCCTTGTCACAACATACATCGTAAACCTCGCGGGTGGGTTTCCCCCTAGTATCTCCCCCGCGATGGACGACAACAGTCTCCGTTTCCGAGCCGTCTGACTCTGTGCAGTGCCCCTGCAGCGGTGCAGCGGCGGCAGCAGGACCGGGGGGACGGGGACGGGTCGTGTCGGTCGGCAGGGTCGGCACAGCCCTCCGGCTATCGAGCCGACCCTCCAGCCAGCCCGGCCGACACCGCGAAACACGGCGATCCCCATCGCAACGGGCCACCCCGTCCCCCTCCCCCCACCACCGGCCGACCGTGCACCGAGTCATTACCGGGCGACCACGGACGCACACTGTACACCCGCCGGCCGGGGCAGCGGGGTGGAGGGTCGAAGGAACCAACCGCCTGCCCTGTCACGGGCACACACACACACGCACACACACACCAGCCGGCCGGGGCGGCAGAGGGGTGGAGGGTACGGCAGGGGCAGCAGCGGGGTGTATATAGTAAAATAATCTTGGCGGGGTGGAGAGTACGGCAGGGGCGGCAGCGGGGTGAAGGGTACGGCAGGGGCGGCAGCGGGGTGGAGGGTACGGCAGGGGCGGCAGCGGGGTGAAGAGTACGGCAGGGGCGGCAGCGGGTGAAGAGTACGGCAGGGGCGGCAGCGGGGTAGAGTGTATGTACGGCAGGGGCGGCAGTGGGCAGGTCGAACAGGCTGATGATGATCATTAGGTATAATTTGTATGTACAAATCGCCTGCTGGTCCCCGAGGCTTACACATGTCGAGCGTGTGCGATGTACTTTGCTGGATAGTTATTGCCCATAACGTGAACATGACTTCAAGACCTCCGTATGCTTGGCGATGATGGATTTCGTGCAATGACTCGGCGAAAATTCCCCGGCCAAAAATACACCAGCTCTATCGCCGCTGTGTCCCGTGTTGCATGGCGACAGTCGGAGCTGCTCAAACGACCCGCTGTGTTGACTTTCCATAAGCCCTCTGCTATTATCGACCGAACGTGGAGAAATAAAACCAGAACATCACAAATTCATTAGAGTTAGGACCAGCTACGCGAAAACACAATTTTACGACACTTTCGCGTTGGTTGGGAGTGGGCGGAGGTGGGCAAACTGAAGCGTTTTAACATTATTGCTGAACAATGTGTGAGGTAGCAAACGTAATCGGCGTTTACCATCTTTTTAGCAAACATTTCGAAAGAAAAGACTGAACAACGCTTGTTAAATTCCACTCACCAACACCGTAACAAGCTGTTAAACCTGTATTAGCATTTCATACAAACTCGTAAGTTTCCTGGTCGAATGTTAACAACAAATGTGCATATTTAGACATCAGTGCACCCCGGTTGTGCCTCTCGCCTGCCTCTGGAGACGCCTCAGTGCTGCGAGTGGGGATGACGCGTCGTGACCGGAGCCGACGCGTCGTGACCGGTGCCGACGCGTCGTGACCGGAGCCGACGCGTCGTGACCGGTGCCGTGAAAAGTCACACCGCAGTCAGCTCAGTCGACGCTGAGCCCAGCTTAGGCTCAGCCGGCGGTGAAGGCAGCTAGTTCACACGCGTCCGCGACCCACGGCCTTACGGACGACACAGTTCGCATACCCGCCGGCGGCTGTTGTGTCCGTCTTGGTCGTGAGTGTCGCCGTGGCGTTGTGTCGTGTCAGTGTGCGGCGGCGTGCTCAGCCTCACTCGCGTCCGTCGAATGGCGACATTAGAGCTGCCACGCGGCAGTCGGGACGATTTACAACCGTCCATTCCGAGGTGGGCCGCTGGCGACAGCCGTACCCCTCCCATCCCCCACCGCCACCGCCACCGCCACCGCCACCGCCACCGCCACCGCCACCGCCACCACCACCACCACCACCACCACAGCTGCATTCCAGCGGCCTGTACTGACCCACACACCTGCACCCTGTCCACACACCGCGGCAGCTGACTGCAGCCGACAGCAGCTCACCTGAGTATTCTGGCCACGTTCGAGATGACGTCCATGTCGGCGGTGAACAGCGCCAGGACCCCGGAGATCTCCCGCGTGGCGCCCGAGCTGACCAGCTGCGCCAGCGTCGCCTCCACGTTGGCCAGGTTCCGCAGCACGCCTGTCAGCTGGTACAGCGCGTGACCCGTCTGTTCCGACACCCGCTTACTCTCCAGCTTCTGAGGGACACAGCCGCAGACCCCGGTCAGCTGGTACAGGCGACGTGACCCGTCTGTTCCGACACCCGCTTTACTCTCCAAGCTTCTGAGGACACAGCAGCAGCCCCCGGTGCTGTACAGCGTGTGACCCGTCTGCTCAGACACACCCGCTTACTCTCCAGTTTCTGAGGGACACAGCAAGCAGCACCCCGTGTCAGCTGGTACAGCGTGTGACCCGTCTGCTCAGACACCCGCTTATCTCCAGCTTCTGAGGACACAGCAGCCAGCACCCCCGGTCAGCTGTACAGCGTTGTGACCGTTCCGTGTTCCGACACCCGCTTACTCTCCGCTTTTGAGGGACACAGCAGCACCCCAGGTCAGGCTGCGTACAGCGCGTGACCCGTCTGTTCGACACCCGCTTACTCTCCAGCTTCTGAGGTACACAGCAGCACCCCAGGTCAGCTAGGTCAGCGCGGACCGCTGTTCCGACACCCGCTTACTCTCCAGCTTCTGAGGGACACAGAAGCAGCACCCCGGTCAGTGGTACAAGCTTCGTGACCCGTCTGTTTCCGACACCCGCTTACTCTCCAGTTCTGAGGGACACAGCAGCAGCACCCGGTCCAGCTGGTTACAGCGCGTGACCCGTCTTGTTCCGGACACCCGCTTACTCTCCAGCTCGAGGACACAGCAGCAGCACCCCGGGTCAGCGGTACAGCAGCGTGACCCGTCTGCCCTCTCCCGACACCCGCTTACTCTCCAGCTTCTAGGGACACAACCACACTAGCGCCGTGGTCTGCTACTCACGGAGAGGTACACCGCGCCTGTTCTGCCATCGGACAAATGACTTCTGAGGACCGGCTGCTATACATCCTCAGTTTTCCAGGAATCACCTTCACCGTGGAAAAGTGTCACTGCTGTTTCAGAGATGTAAAGGTCATATAATTGGCCATGATGGGCGGCATGTGACCTTTGTTGTCGGCCCGCCCTTAAACCCCAATCATCATCATAATTGGCCATGAGTCTTCGATAACGTGCGCTGAGGTAGCTGTAGTGGCATCCGACAGCGGTTGGCCATCACAGTTATGGATCACGCAACACAATAACAAGACCACACCGACATCATAAAACCCGCATGCGAGGTACACAGGAACTGCCTGGGATGCATACATAATGGATTAAGTAGAGGCGCAACATGCATGTAGCAAGCGCGTCAGCCTAAAAACGTCTAACAGGATGTCGTAAGCTAAGCTAGTTCTATCAACAAAACGTTTATATTGCTACTACATAATGGATACGTGTACATCGTGCACTCAAAAACAGAAAACACTGTGCGTTATAGCGTCAAACGTGACAAAACACCACGCATAGTATCCATGCATTAACGCTCATATTCTCCACAGCAATATACCATGTCAAAAAGTGTTTCGATCGATAGGCGACTAACGGTCACGATAGACGAAGTTTTCCCCGCACGTTACTACATTTATAGCCACCCAGCCAGACTGCAGCAGTGGCGGCAGCAGCGGCAGCAGCAGCAGCAGCAGCAGCAGCAGCAGCAGCAGCAGCAGCAGCAGCAGCAGCGGCGGCTCTGCCGTGTGCCGTACCTTTGTGGTGATGAGTTTCAGATGGAGCACCACCAGGTCGAGGATGCCCAGACTCATCAGTCGCGACACCAGAGCCGGGTTCATCGTCAGGAATTTGAGCGCGCCATAACTGTAGACACAGGCCTCGCCGTCGTCCAACGGGCTGCTGCGGCCGACAATCTCCAGCAGCAGCTCTGTCGTGACACACGCCAGACATGGGTCAGCTGAGGTCAGATGAGGTCAGCTGAGGTCAGATGAGGTCACGGGAGGTTACCAGCGGACTGTTCCAGCCGACAATCTCCAGCAACAGCTCTGTCGTGACACACGGCAGACAGGGTCATCATCAGCTGAGGTCAGATGACGTCAGGGGGTTATCAGAAGAGCCCTTCATGGAATGAAAATCACATATGGGAATGTGAACGGGATGAAAATGGGTGGGAATGGGACATTTTTGGGAAATGTAATGGGTTGGAACGGGTTCGGTACAGACCATATGATTGTTTAGCACCACACAGAGTGAAATATGCTGAAACGGGTGGGAATGGGAGCCCCATCAATTATAAATTCGGATTTGAACGGTTTTGGGTCTGGCTGAATGGGTTGGAATGGGATTGGGGTTGAAAATGTGTCCCATGAAGGGCTCTAGTTACCAGCGGACTGTTCCAGCCCACGATCTCCACCAACAGCTCTGACGGGACAGTGGACTGAGGTCAGCTGAGGTCAGAGGACAGAGGCCACCCGCGCACGACATACGCACACCCAACCCGAACATAAGCTCCCGCCGACAGAACATGCCATCTTCAGCACGTATAGAGTACAATAGACGAGAATGCCACGCATTCTGCGTCCACTTCGCCACAGGAGCGTGAATGACAAACGCTATTAGTTTGCGAGTCTGATATCTGGGCTGCCCTACTGTTGATCCGTTGTTACATAAGCAAAGTTGTGCGCGTGCAGCGTGAGGTAGCTATTACGGTCAGGAACTCTACCAGACCCCTGGATGCAACGAATACACGCAATGGCCAATGTAACGTATGTACAACTACAGTGTGTCATTTCGCAAGATTTTTGCCGGCCGGCCGGCATACAGCAGGCGGCAGACCGCAGTCGGCACCGGTCCCGCCCTGAAGTGAAATGGACCGGCCGCGCTGATCCTGTGCTGAGCCAGGCGGCGATCCGTGCGGAACCCGGCGCGTGAGCAAGCACGCCTGCATGCGTGTGCGTATCGTGCGTATGTATTATGTGAATGTTGTTGATTGTCGACTGTTATGAATATGTGAGCTCTTTTTATGGAATAAAATTTGCACTTTATTGACAAGAACTGTTTGATCAGTCCGAGTAAAGCAGAGTTACAAGGAAATCAGATACACTATTTGATACTCACCGAGAAAGTTGCCTTCGAGAAACAGGGCGTCGTTCTCATCCTCCTGAGCGACCTTGAAAATCAGCTTACACACGCTCGTCAGATTCTTGCCGCTGACTTGAAGCTGAAAGTAGCAATAGAAGTCACTTCAGAGTTCATAATTTAAAACATCCTTAGACATATTATGCTTCACAAGAACTGACAAATCATAAAAATAAAGCTGTTAACTAATTTACTAATATCCTTCGCGATCAATCAAGGCATCGCAAGCAACCAATGCCACAGAGGTACCTACTTGTTTTGTCAACACTGTTGTCTTAACGGAGATAATTAACGTTTTCACCTAGAATTCAGCAGTGGCCAGCCAGTTACAGTCTTGTGACTTCTCCTACATAGAACAACCCCCTTAACACCGCGCAACTGGATGGGGGGGGCACTTTTTGGTGCCCCTCCCCCACAATGTTTTCGTGAATATCTCAAAACGAAGCGGCGCAGGGGCGGTAAATGTTTGTGCGACATTACGCGCAACACATAAGCGGATCGTTTGACGTAAAAAAATCGAAATCGGTTCGCAAATTTTTTTGAGTTATATGGATTTGAATTCCAAAAATGGCTGCCAATGCAGGTCGGCGAAGCGATATCCTTCGGAAAACAAACAGTCAGATCGGAGAATTCAAAGCCATTTGGTAGCCAGTGTCGATCTTCATCCCCAAACGGAATTTTAAGACACATTGCAGTTTGACCCTGTGCACGTCAAAGAGGTCAAATCCTAAAAAAGGTGACTTTGGCCCGATTTGACCTTCAATGACTCGTTTGACCTTTAAGATATGACCTAAGGTGACCAAAATTTCAGAGAATTTTTAGAAATCAATCAAGGCACCTACCTTACCCTGTAAATGTTTGAACGTTCTAGCTATCATACTTTTGGAGATCTCACGGGGGGCACTAAAGTGCCCCCCCCCCCTCCAGTGCGTGCTAGTACATACCCCTCTCAGTGCGCGTGTTAAGCTTGCACACTGTTTACAGCCTCACGAATTTGGCCACACGTAAGGGCCACCCAGGCACCCACTGTGGCTCTATGTGAGAACAATGGCACATGTTAACCTACGATATGCATGTGCAGGAAGACATACATGTCAGCTCCCCTCACGTCCCTCCTCCCTCCCCCGGCACCTCCCTCCCCCCCCCCCCGTCCGCCGCGCGATAATGACCATCCCCACTGCCGACTCACGGCCAGTATAGTCCGGGAGATCTGCATCAGAAGCCGCGGGTGCTGCCGGTCCACAAACCGGAAGATGGTCTTCAGCGTGGCGATGCGGTGCGGTGAGCCGCGCCCCAGGTGCTTCGTGTTGGCCAACAATTGGTACAGGTCGGCAACAGATGTCAGCACTTCTTCGTTGCTGGATGCTGGAAAACAGCAGCAGCTCGCGGATTAGGAGGGAAGCTCGACGATGCTCAACACAAACCAGGAAACACACGTTTTCTAGAAGTGAGCGGAATGTAGGAGCTGTCAGCTGTCCCGCGTAAGCTTTGTCTATTTCACTAATGTTTTGCTGTCGTGAATGAAAAGTGTCACTCGGCGGGCATTGGCAGACGGCGTTATACATATCATAGCGGCATTGCGTGCTCCGTCCCATTTTGCAGCATTACCATACGCAGCTGATTGACGTCGAATGATCGATCGCACGAGGTTCATTTAAATCCTCCATCGCATGTATAATTTAGAACACAATCAACCAGCGGTGAACGACAGCGTCCGAAAACCGTGCAACATTTTTTCACCACATTAGCGTGATACCATAGTGTAATAAATATGTATTACACTATGGTGATATCTATGGTGATACCATCGGGGTATTGCAACCGTATCATTAATATTGAATGCATCCCCCTCTTTAACTAGAGTCCATCGCTTTACGCTTGGGCCGCCAAAAGTCAGGCTTCTATTATTCAAGAGAAGTTAATTAGTACCCAGCAGATTAGCACACACTATTTATGTTAAATTAAGCATGAGTCAGTTGGTAAGCAGTGACCAAAATGAAAGATTCAAATTGCACCACTGACATGTTACGTAACATAGTAAAAAGTATAGTACAATCATGGATTTTACACAAGTGACAAGTGCCACCTCGATCAAATGTTGCTTTTATAAATAATTTTGCATGACAAGTATACAAAACAAAAAGCAAATAAATACATGTAGGATATCTGACGATTTTGAAGCCAAGAACCACGAACACAAACAACCCCGCAGTTCAGAATATTGGACCGCGTAGGTACAGAGAAGTCTGAGAATATTTATGCGAGGCTTACTGAGGCCTTATCACACCGTTTAAGTAAAATAATTGCTATTACAACACCAACTTATTTCATCTACATTAAAGGCACTCGACGCCAGTAATAATAGCCGTTTTCACGATGGATGATTTTGCGCGAAATGTTTTCAAATATTTTAAGATGCTTTAAAATGTTTTAGTATGCAAGTTTTAGTATATGATATATTCCAATAAATAAATTACTGATTTAGGCGATATTATCATTATTTAAGAGTTATTGAAACATGAAATGAGCTCATTTCAAGATTGTGATACAAAATTGGCCGTTTCTAAAGAACATATGCGTCTAGAGTCCATTCGTTCAGTTAAGCATACCACCATACTAGTTACTCAATCTGGCAGCGTCATGGATCACAGGTCTGCCTTCGCATGCGCTAGAAACGATTCGTTGGTCATTGCTGGGCGAATACATTATGAGTCAAAGGGATTCAGTCCGTTGAGCGACCAATAGCGTGCCCGGGATATTAATAATTTGGAATCTTTTGAAAAGTTTCGGTAGGTGGAGATCTGTATCACAACTAGCCTATGAATAATTATCTTGCTAATTACCACCAAACCACAATTTTGTAACATGCTATATTCTTACCAGCATCTTACAAAATTCTAAGGGACATTTGAAGACAAAAATCGCATGCAAAAGTTGTGTAGTTAAGGAATGAAGTATACTAAAACTTGCATACTACAACATTTTAAAACATTTTAAAACATTTTGCGCAAAACAGTCCATCGTGAAAACGGCGATTTACTAAGTTACAAAATTTGGAAGTAAAAACTTGTTTATATTATATTTAGGGAGCCAAATTAATTAATTAATTTGGAGAGCCAGGCGCCAGCAAGGATTACAAACCAATGATTAAAACAAAATATACTGATCGTATTATAAGTAATGACTCTGTTACCCTATCAGTGGTGGGGAATGGAAGGCCGGAGGGGGTCAGAGCTGCCCACTCCTCATGTTTTTCTCAACTTTCTTCAAAATGGCTGGAGATAGGATTCTTAAATTTTATGACTTTTCTTAAAACTAATCTAGGCAGTTATGCATGTATTTGGGGATTAAAACGAAAGTTGTATGCCTTACATATGTGTAAATATGACAAATGAGTATGCCATAGGCGGTTTCAGGAATGAGAAAAAGAAGTTTGTTTTTCAAAGAACATTTTGTAATCTTGCTCCCTCTTTTTACTTCCCTGAAGCCGCCCTTGATAACATATTTGGAAATGTTTGACGTTATTTTACCTATGTCTCTTGATGTTTGAGTTAAAGTGGGTGTCATTTCATTTGTATATTAGCCCTATGCAACAGAAAGCTGATAAAATATATGTAAATATATTGCATAATTGCACCACATTACTTTTTGGTCCTAGTAACGCATATTAATTTATTTTAAATGTGACCAGGATATGGATATCAATTTCGTAATAATTGGCTGTCAACATATACAATTTGTGTACAAATACATATATAGAACTAGGAGTTATGAGGGGTTAAATTCTCAAAACAGTTATACAATTTGTGAACTTTTACCACTTGTCGCCACAATTGTCAAAATTTGTATTTTCCCAAAAATAAATGTAGTTCATTCTGAGGTAAATCAAACCCTGTTTGAATTTGAAACAAATCGTTCTAGTAGATTGAAAGATATCCAGGGGCTGAACCCGCCCCCCCCCCTCCCCCACCCCCACCCTGCCACTAATGAGACTAGCCAGGAGCCTGCCACTAATGGGGTTTAACAACTTTGTGCATAACACCAGTCAGGCGCCGTAGTTGGTGATGAACAAGCGAGCGCGTAGGAAGTGTATGGTGAATTTCAGCTCAATGGTGAAATTGTGGTGAAAGTGTATGGTGAAATTCGCCACTGGTCGGGCCAGGCCGCTCATATTCATATTTCTCCCAAATCCCATATACCACGAAAAGTCAAAGGACGAACAAACGCTTCGCACTGGCTCGTAATTACACCTCAATAATTGAAAACATTTTAATCATACATAACGCTACCCAAAGTATTTGATTTAAATGTAATTAAAAATGTGTAAACTTTGCCGTATGCGTTACCTGTCGACGCACTCCTTCACCGAAGGCGCGCCTGTGAGCTCGGCGTTCACGTGTAAGGTAGACTGCACCGCAGCGCAACGCTGCATGGCGGCACAGACTATACGGAATTAGGCTATTCAGCTAATGGGGGCAGAAGGTTCGGATCGGAAAAGTTCCTCAGCGCGGCGTGAGCAGAGGCGCAACCAAGGGGGCACACGGGCCCATGCCTCTCCCTTACAAAATGCGGGCCCCTCTGAGGCGGGCCCGTGGGGCCCCTCTGAGGCAGGCACGTATAGCCAGGATTTCGCCCGGGGATGGCGGCGCCTCAAAAGGGTTCCATTTCGAGCGTTGAAAGGGACAACGGCCCCTTCCCGGGCGTTGAAAGGGTCCCTTCTGGAGCGTTGACAGGGCCCCATTGGGCACTGGGGCCCCTCCGTGCTGTCTAAGGCCAATTAGACATGTTCAGTGGCCCTTCTGACCCGCCCATGGACCCTTCCATTCTGGTCAAGGGCCCCTCTGACCTACACGGGGCCTTTTTAACTTTTCAGGGGCCCTCTGGTCTGTCCAGAGAGCCTTTAGACTTGGCAAGGGACTGCGCTAGCTACTTTTTCACCCCGCCGACATGCTCAGGCGCCCATCGAATCTGCACAGGGGCCCCTCCTATCTGTCCGGGAGCCCCTCCGGCTGCGCTCCCTGCTCCGACCTGCCGAGGGGCGCAGCCTCAGTGATGGTTGCGACGGGCCCATTCGGCATGTTCAGGAGCCTTCTGAATCGCCCAGGGGCCCTTTTGGTCTAGCCAGAGGCCCCTCTGACCTCAACATGGGCCTTTTGAACGTCAATGGGACCTTCTGGTCATTCAGAGAGGATTCTGGTGGCCCTAAAGGGCCTCTGAAACGCTCTAAACTCTCTAAAGACCATGCTTCGCGTGGTCTTTCGACTATTGATAAGAGAGTCAATGATACCACGCTTCTCAGCCTCGTCGGCCCTGCATTTGAGTCTCCCACTCCCTTTGAGTAGGAACGGATTATTTTGGTTGGGATATTATAGCGTAATGTTCTTACACTAATCCGTACTCCCTGCGTCTGGGTGTCTAGTTTCCGCGCAATATGATTTGATATTGGGGATTTCCACGATCATTTCGACAGTCGAAAACACCCTCATCTCTCACTTTTTTGTTCAATGGTGATATGTTATCCTTTGGGTCCTGAATCAGCTGTGGAAATATTAGCGATTGAATTCAGGTTATCGGAGTAAGCCTCGGGCATATTTTGCAAGGGTCACGTTTGCATAGGTGTTTTCGGAGGCAAGGACTCGCATTTGACTTAACCAATTGCTAAAAATACTTGTATACAGAGCTGAAGTTCACAATAAATGAACTTTTTTGTTCTGATTTTTTCGTGACCTTGAATGACCTTGAACAGTAACTTGTGACATTTTTTTTTCGATGATCCTCGTGTGACTCCGGTAACTCTGATTTCAATTTTCACCTCTCAAAATACTGTCAATCTGTCTACAATGCAACATAAAAGTAGCCGTTTTTTCCTCTAATTTTCCATATTTTCCATCTATATACGTGCGTGTGTTTTATCGGAATTACAGTCCAAGGGAGGTCAGACGGGCAAATGTGCTGTCAAGCGTATGAGTACTGATTTGGCACGGATCTTCACACGATTTTGGATCTGCGTGTTAAAGACGGTGCAGGTAGATATTGCACATGCTCTAGTGTCTCAGATCTCGGCACGTAATAGTCTAGAGCGGACCAGCTCTGAAATCTCCGGACACAGTCAAAGAGGTCACCAGATAAGCCACCAAAGTCGTCGCAGACGACATCATGCTCCAAACCTAGGACCGTTGGTACAGATATCTTAACCCATCGAATACAGCGTGAAGTGTCAAAACGCCTTATTGTGAGAAGAGTTTTATCTACTTTAGTTCATATCTTAGTGACCAAATTAGACCAAAACGACAACAATCGTGGCAGCGCGTCATGCTCGAACTATGGGACCGACTTGAACGGAGTCTTCTCATCAATCTGGTGTGGTCCAAAACAGTGTCTTCAAGAAGTTCTATCACATTTGATTGAATCTGAATTGGACAAATCAGAACAAAACCGCCCAAAATCATTGCGATAGTCAAGTTCCGAACATATGGGGTCACAATTTGACCGATCTTACCATTTAATCTGTCATTTTTTTTTTTTTTTAAATAAATTTAAATATATTATTTAAAATTTAACCCCCGCCGCAAAATCGGTCTCATAGTTGGCAGATATTTGCCGTTATTCCTCCCTTGGGGTAATTCGAAAACCGCACAGTTATAGATGGAGAAATATGGAAATTAGAGGAAAAGCGCAGCCTTTTTGTATTTGGTTGCATTGTTAAGACAAGAACATTTGACAAGTATTTTTGAGAGGTGAAAAATTGAAATCAGAGTGTACCCGAGGTCAAACGAGATCGGAAAAAATGTCACAGGTCACTGGTCAAGTCATTCAAGGCCGCAAAAACTCGGTTTCATTGTGAACTCAGCATACAAGTATTTTTAGCATTTGGTTAAGTCAATAGCAGTCTTTCGCCTCCGAAACACCTCTGCAACGTGACCCTGCAAAATGCCCGAGCTATAACTCGATAACCTGAGTCAGATCGACTTAATATTTCCACAGCTGAATTCAGGACCCAAGATTACGCTGTAAAACTAATTTTTAACAAAAAGTGGGAGAGATGCGGGGTGTATATTTTGGGATAAATTGTCGAATGTCGTGGAATGTCCTATTGTCATTCACGCTATACCGTAGCATGCACATCACTAGCATCCTCTCTGAAGTTTGGAAAGGACATCAATCTGCTGGCTCCTCTTTCTAAGTTGCGGCTGCCGACTAACCTCTTAATACTTGCATAATAAGCAGGGGGTGGATTGCAGGGTCCGTGGGTTTTGGGAGGCCAACATCCACCATGCGTATTTCCAAAAAGTTGGGAGCGTGGAGGTTTTATCGCTTTAAATTTTTTTAGCCGCAACACTTTATCGCTGATGCCGTCAAGCCATCCAGCGATTACTTTCGTGCATTTTAATGTTTGTGTTCAGTGTATGTTTTAGCGTGTGTTGTATGTAAATTGACGTGGATGCCATAAAATCCACTTTGTGGAGGTACTGAATATATCATCTATCTATCTATCTATCTACCCCTCGTGGTCTGACCCTTTGAGGTCATGCCCCCTCCTTACGAAAATCCTGGTTGCGCGCCTGAGCGAGAGGAAATCAGATGCAGATAAAGATGAGACTTAAAGAAAGTCGTGTTTCTGAAAAGTAACTTATAAAGACAATATTGAACGTTTAGCGTCAGCACTCAACTAAGTAGGAACCGTAACAAATAAAACGTCGGTGAGACGGTCGACTGCCGACACTCAATGTGTCGATACACCTGAGGTAAGAGTGTGTCAGAAAGTGTGTCAGGTCACGCTCCCCAGGCATGGCCGATGTGTTGTGACTCACCCGCCGGCCGTCCGTGGATTGTGTGACTTGCTTAGCCGCTAAACACACGGGGTTCACCATAAAACAGGGTGTGACGCCGCCTGACAGTTTGTGAACCATTTACAGCCCCCGGCCATTAGCCGGTGGCAGAGCACACAATAGCGCCCGGGCCGTGCAAATTCAGCAGCCTCGGGTGGTAAAAGCTCCTCTGTTGTTGCATCCAACAAACATCCGTCAATGTCACCTGGATGCATTACAATTTACAGCACACCGCTGCACGTTCGTAATGTAGTGCTGATATTTGATAAAATTTCGACAAGTTTCTCATATATCTACCTACTTTTGCAATGCATCAATTTTAATACTTTAACCTATATAGATGTTGATTTCGGAAAGTGTCTTTAATAGTTGGGAACTATTTAGTGAAAACAATGGCAAATCAAAACAGATGTTGCAAAGGAAAATGCTTATAAAAATTAAGTACATGAGCCACTAAAAATTTCGCGATCAGCATTTGTATCAGGTATGCTAAAACTGCTAAGACCAGGAATTGCCCTGCCGTTGGTGAGACCACTCATCTCCAGCTGTTATTACGAATTAAATCGCGTTTGTCGTACTCCAGGACATAACTTTGTATTCGAATTGGGGTTAGCCGTAGGTAAGTATACTATATTAAATAAAAACACGTATATTTTGTAATGCTCTACTCACGTACATCATCAACGCTCCCTTTCGTGCGGCGCAATATATTGACATTTATTATGCCACTCAATAGGTTGATAGAAGTATACAATTCCCTTGAGAGTCGGTCCTACTCCTCCAGCTCAGTGCAACATGATGAGAACATTTCTTTAAAAAATTAGTTTCCGGCGAACGGAGGTCGGAGAACGGAATTACAAGCATTCCAGATCACTTTTCTTAAAGCAAATGTTTTTCGAAACTGAATCATCAAATGCATTTGTGCCACAAATGCGTTTACTATTTGCAAATAATATGTAACAGCTGTGCTGACAGCTAATGTCGCCAAAAATCCGCACTAGCATCTACAGTCGCTTAATTTTACAAACAGCCCATGGGTCGATTGACTTCCGTCCTCAACTTTCGGTACTGTCTCTTGTCAACACGATGCGGAAGTATCGTTATGTTTAATTTGTCATAATCGGTGTTATGTCACTACCCGCGACCTTCATCAGCCATTTACCTGTAACGTGGAACAGAATTCACCACGTATGTACTACATATGCAGGGGCGGATCAAGGGGGCAAAGGAGTCATGACTCCCAAAGATCCTGAAACTATGATTTGCCCCCCCCCCCCCCAAAAAAAAACAACAACAACAACAACGGTTGAACAAACAGCCTCTGCAAATTGATCGTAAAAATTGTCTTTGCAGCTGTCAAAATCCAGCTACTAACAGTCGAAAACGGGAAATTTAGCGCCGTTTCGCGGCATGACACAAGTTTCGCAATTGCGTATATAAATTTGGAAAATGGGAAAATGGGTTGCATTACGATGTCTGACAAAGGCTGGCCACGGTACTTGCTGGCCACAGGGACAAATATTGGGCATCATACCGAGATGTGCAACCAGGAAAAGAGGTTACCTGAGGCTTGGCTCCACTCACGGTCTGTTTTTTATTTCAATATTAAAATTTAATTTTCCGCGACCTAAAATCGTAATTTTCACGAAACCACATTGGTGACTATCGTCATAACGAACCCATCGTCATCGTTTTCGTTTCGTTATAACGCCGAATTAAATGAATAGCATTGTTAACATCTTATCCTCTACACCGCCTATATTTCTGGGGTTTATCAGGCAAACCCGTAAAAATTTCGCGCCGCTAAATATCATGTACCTGTACTATAACAGGAAAATCAATAATAAAATGCTGAAAGCGCTTAAATACACGCAAAAATGGGGTATATCTTTTTCGTCATTTCAGCCGACTCCCACTAAAAAAGGGCTATGCCCCTGCTTACAGTTGTAGACGGGCTGACGACGTGCTCCCTACCCCCGGTCAGCAACTTTCTCGCTGACGGCGGCTGGTGGCCTACTACCCCCGTGCTCAACAACTTTTTGGAAATTTGCCACGGATTTTCCCCCCCCCCCAAAAAAAAAAAAAAAAAAAAAATCCCTGTATATATGCAGTAGGCATGAAGTGAGTGACAGCAGTAAGGTCACGACGGAGGTTGACATGCACCCTCAGTAAGTCCCAGAACCTGAAAGTCCCAGATTCTCCCGCATACAATTGCGTATAATTTCATATATATACTTTGAGGTAAGCCATGCTAGACATCGATGCTTTTAACTGCTTCACGAAATAGCTAAATCATCTTTAAACCCCATATTAGACATCAAACAGACCGTTTAGTCGGTCGTTATTACATATTCCATGGTAGCACCAGGATCGAGACGGAGCCTCTGCGCACCACACTATAGGTAGGTACAGCACGCTCACACCACGTGTGTGTAATCTGCTGCGGGCCAGCTGCTGCAGACAGCACAGGTTCCCAGCCTGCTGCGCCACATACCACACAGCAGACAGCGGCGCTGTCCAGCCTGCTGCACTGCAGACAGTGGCGCTGCGTCAGGTCGGCCGCACAATGACTCTCCGCCGCCGGCATCCATGCACAAAGCGGCAGCGGCCGTAAAAATACCAGGAATTGCCACTACAATACGTCTATGTAACCCGAGTGTGTTCGGGCTTGTGATGACAATGGCCGGACTTCAAGCCACTCTGCCACACCCAGCCAAAACCAATTAACTTGGGCACTGATTCGGGCACAATGGTTTAATCCCATTTGCGCCCGATCAGTGCCCAATTTAATTGCTGGCAGGGATTGCAGACAGAAAACTAACATGGAAGGATGTCGTGCGCTTGAAACAGGTAGGACAATAGCCGTGAAGGCTAGCTGAATCGATAGAGAATGCTTCATTACGATAGTACACCATTATGTTAACTAGACAGTGTATGTAATCGATAATGAAATGAATGACAATGAAGGAACCTCACAGCGGACTTATGCAGTAAGTAATAGCTTTGCTAGTTTGACAGTCATGCGACCTTCAGTGCAAATAGTTTGACAATATTGCACGTCAAGAGTGATTTATAGCTTTTAGGGTCACTTAGGATATGAAAGCATGATTTCATCGGTAGCCATCCTTCTCCGTAGGTGAGGAGCGCGCCCGAGTCCCCCCCCCCCCTCTACCATCAAGGCAGGGAATAATGACCCTGGTACGGCGAATCCCTGTCCCTGGATCACGCCTGAGTCCCTGAATTGACCGTTCCAGCCCTGTCCGACCGTCCCAGCCGCCACCCCCGCGCTGTACTGACCGTTCTCAGCCGTCCCTCCCTGTACTGAGAGTACTGACCGTTGTCGGCCATCTCTGCTGGTATGTTTACTTGACCACTGAACGGCCGTCTCTGGCCGGTATTGTACTGAGACCGCTGCTCGGCCATCTCTGCAGGTATGTTACTGTACTGTCGCCATCTCTGGCAGGTATGTACTGACCGCTGTCGGCCCAATCTCTGCGGTATGTACTGACCCACTGTCGGCCATCTCTGCCGTATGTACTGACCCGCTGTCGGCCATCTCTGCCGGTATGGTACTGACCGTTGTCGGGCCAATCTCTGCCGGTATTGTACTGACCGTTGTTCGGCCATCTCGGTTGAGTCCGCGCCAGCAGTGTGTGTATCTGCTGGTCCTGTGACCGTGGCCGCTCCTCCTCCTCGCTGACGACGCTGACGGCGCTGCCTGGCCGGCTCTCGGCGTACTCGGCCACGTCTGGCGGCTCTGCCGGCGCGCGAGGTGAGACACTCCTGCCGCGGCGCGCCACCACTGGACGCCGCAGCGGGGCCGCGTCAGGGTGCAGCCGGGCCCCGGCGTCCCCTGCACCCCCGGTACCTCCGGATACCGCTGGCGCAGCGGCCGGGTCGCTGGTGAACGCGTCGTCAGCGACGCCGAGCCGCGGCCGCACCGTCTGCCGGTCCACCGGCGCAGGGTCGCCGGCCGCCGGCCGCGAGGTGGCTGGGATACCCCGTTTCCTCCTGAACAGGGACCAGCCGAAGTCATCACACGGCTCCGTCTCGGCCTCGCTGTCGGCGGGGGTGGCGCCTGCCGAGGCGACGGAGGAGGGGGCCAATGAGCTGGCGCCGCTCGTCAGCCGCTGGCTGTTCTCCAGGTCGCTGAGGTGCAGATCTCCGGCGTCCTCCGGCTGGGAGAGCACCATCTGCAGCAGATGACCGGCGGAGAGCGGCGGCGGCGGCCGTGTGGAGGACCGCTCGCCGGCCGGCCGCAGCGCCTCCACGATCTGTCTCTGCACGGTCAGCGGCTTGGAGTCAGCTGGCCGAGCAGAGCCGAGCTCCGGCAGTGGGTGGCCTGCGCCGGGCCGCGGCACGGGGTCCACCGGGTGACGTGTCCGCTCCCGGGGACCGCTGTACGCGTTACGGGTGGAGAGCGCCGTGGCCATCATCTCCTCACCCTCCTCCGGCACTGCGGGACGGCGGCACACGGGGCAACGTCACCAGACTGTCACAGCCACCGTCACGGCAGAGACAACGGAATATGTCACAGCCACAGTCACGGCAGGCACAATGAATCTGTCACAGCACAGTCACGGCAGGCACAATAAATATGTCACAGCCACGGCAGACACCACGGAATCTGTCACAGCCACAGTCACAGGCAGGCACAACGGAATATGTCACAGCACAGTCACGGCAGGCACAACGGAATCTGTCATAGCACAGTCACGGCAGGCACAACGGAATCTGTCCCAGCCACGGCAGATACAACGGAATCTGTCACAGCCACAGTCACAGCAGGCATAACAGGAATCTGTCACAGTCACAGTCACGGCAGGCACAACGGAATCTGTCACCAGCCACGGTCACGGCAGACACAACGGAATCTGTCACAGCCACCGTCACGGCAGACACAACGGAATCTGTCATAGCCACCGTCACGGCAGGTATAACAGAATCGATCATAGTCAGTGTCACAGTGTAGCGGGATGCTATAGAACACCGCGATACACCTCGGCACGCGACTTCTAACGGTGAGTCACGGTCAGTTGAGTTACACTAACATCCAACTATCTGAATTCGGAGCAATTACAAGTGAAAGGTATTTTAGGTGATAGGTCACTTGAACAATGCATGCTGTGCTGAACTTGGTTACGAAGAAGTTGGATACTCGCTCAGCTTTTAACCCGGCAGTCAACTGGGGTATTTCTGTAACACTATTCACTGGTTTTTTTTGTTTTTTAGCCCCCCTTGTATCTTCGGAACCAATCAAAAACGAATCGCGCTGAACCAAACCGGCAATTGATAGACCAGGAAAATTTCATCGACGTAAAATCATTTGTGTTGCCCTAGAGGTCCAGTGGTGACGTCACAGGTCAGGTCAAAGGTCAAACATTATTACAGACAATTGTATAGTCATATTTTATATTCGAAGCAAAATTGGTTTGCAACCATTGACTCACCCAGATTTGCTTCTCAAATGTATGCCACACATCCAGAATGGAGCTAATCGGGGATTTTGGCAAATATCAAAGGTTCAAGGTCAGGTCACATAAGGTCACTATGCCAAAAAATTATACGAAAGTCATGCAACACATGTTGTACAACTATTTTACGTGTTAGGACACGAAATTGATTACTCGTTTTCCACCTGATTTAAGGCACGGTGAATGAAAAGGTCAAAGTAAAGGTCAAAGATCATGTCACCAAAAAGTCAAAATTGAAAATGATTAATAACCGTAAATCAATACATTTTTATAGGACCTGTTTGTCTTCAGAATACCAGCGCTGCTTCTTAATTTGTCTGTTCTGGGTCAAACAAAAGGGACAAAAAATGCAATTTCAAAATTTGAGTCTCGAGTTAACCAATACCTTAGATGTCATCACTCAGTCGAAATACAACGATATCATTTTGAATTTAGTATGGTTGTTGAATATGTATTTATTTTAACAGATATTTTCGTTTTTTTAATATTCTTAAAATTGTATTTGATTTTATCGCTTTTCAAAAAATGAATTTTTTTGAAAAACTTTTGGGTCAAAAAATCAACTCTTTTTTCAAAAAATCTGAGATAGCCATATTTTAGGCCCCTGACATTTGATATTCGTCCCCTTTTTTCGGATCCATTTGTCTATTAACATTGGACATTTCGTACAGCTCCTAATGTTTAGCTGATTTTTGGTGTCAAAATCGGTGTATGACGTTTCACTAAGTGTAGCTTTATCTAAAAAAAATATTGACGAAATTAAAAAAAAAAAAATGCAGAGGGTGTGAAAAAGGATGCCCGGTCAGGTACTAGAAGTTGGTTGATAGCTGCATGATTTCGTTAAGATATTTTAGATTTCCTCAGGGGGGAGGGGCTAAAAAAAATTCCCCCCCCCAGTGACTCGCGGTTTAAGCCTTGATGTGTGCTGCGTTGTCTGACCCGGTTCATTGTTGCCGTCAGCGGTTGGTTACTTCACGTTTGTCTTGACCCGGTTGTGTGCCGTCAGTGGGGGTTACTCACGTTTGTCTGACCGGTCGTGCCGTCAGTGGGGTTACTCGCGTTTGTCTTGACCCGGTCGTGTGCCGTCAGTGGAGGTTTACTCACCGTTGTCTGACCCGGTCGTGTTTGCCGTCCAGTGGGGGTTAACTCACGTTTGTCTGACCCGGTCGGCTGACGTCAGCCGGGGTTACTCACGTTCGTCTGAACCCCGGGTCGTGTGCCGTCAGTGGGGGTTACTCACGTTTGTTTCTGACCCGGTCGTGTGCGTCAGTGGGGTTACTTCACGTTTGTCTGACCCGGTCGTGTGCCGTCAGTGGGAGTTACTCACGTTTGTCTGACCCGGTCGTGTGCCGTCAGTGGGGGTTACTCACGTTTGTCTGACCCGGTCGGTGTGCCGTCAGCGGGGGTTACTCACGTTTGTCGAGGGATGCGGCCCGGAACTGGCGGCGACTGACCCGGTCGTGTGCCGACAGGGCCGGCAGGGGCAGGTGGTAGCTGCCCGGCCGGTTGGTCGCGTCTGTGGACAGCACACACTCTGTCAGACATTGACAGACGAGGGAAAGCCGAAATGTCTGTCCCGAAAGTGAAGGACCATCGAAAGTCGCTTGCATTCTGGATCAGCGCTGGTTCCTTCTGAGTAAATACGATCTAGATGTGTTCAGCAAATCACTGTTTTGGTGAGAGGTGATTGGCCAGGAATCACGAGCACCCATAGCTGCTGATTGCTGCGCGGTGTATTATATAACCGACGCAGTGACGTCGATATGAAACCTTGTCCGACTTCTTAACTATTAGCCGATTTAGGAGAATCGGAAGCTATAATTTTAAATTTAGTACCTTTCATGTATATTATTCAAGGTTAATAATATAGCCAGCGAAGCTCCGGCCGAGTTCGTCAGACTTTCGGTAATGTCTACCTTGCCGTGGCAAATTCTTAGCTTAGTGTCATGTCTGCGGAAGCAGTTTTGCATCCCTAATCGAGACCTTCTATCAAACGCTGAACTATTTATTCATGCGGCATTTGTCTTCCAGGTGCATTTCAGTGCTGGAGCACAAATGAAAGCCGGTAAATCTGTCAAGTAAAACCACCGCTAATACTTTAACGGCATTCAAAGACTCTTGATGCCCCTGTATAGTGTTAACTATCCTCCCACAACTACTATGGTCCAGCCGAGTTCACATCACATTTCACAATGCAGACGCTTAACGCAGCAATGCAGGGTCCCGGCCGGCCGCGCCGGGCCGGTGGGCTATGTGACGGCACTGAATGGCAGAGCTTCCCCCCGGCTGGAATCAATAGAGATCCCGTACTGCCCAACACCGCACCGTACAGCCCGTGATTGGCTGCCGTCAACTGCTCACACCGCCCGACAGCTGCAGCCGGCTGTACAAACCATTAACCAACGAGCCATCACAACGAGCTGAACCATCATGGGTGCATTTACAAACTCCTGTTGATGTTTAACACAGGGAAGTTATTCGCATGTTAGGTTTGTGTCATGGAGATGATTGGTAGTTCGTTCAGCTGTATGGATTAAATCAAAACTTGTCGGTGAAAGCATATTAAGTCACGAGTTTTAGCCCAAAAGAACGTAGTGTATGGTATTTGCAGAGGACAGGACTAGTAAATGTTCTGTCCACTTCATCACCTCAACCGATGACGATGTTTTCCCCGGTGAATACTCCTTGGAAAAACGGCTTAGTAGCAGTCCCTTTCAGTGTCCATTAGAATAATCCTCCATTTTCTCTGAGGCGATGTATGTTTCGTCTGACGGAAGCTAGCGTAGAAAGTATCCTTTAAAAAGCTTAGAAAGTATTCTTAAAAAGCGCACCCGTAGTTCAATGTCAACTTTGTCTATCGGCTGCTGTTGTTGGTGCCACATGCAGGAAATATTGTATTTAAACTATTTTTGCCCTCGCCCCTGATACCAGGGAGAGGCTATAGTTAAGTAATTGCCATTGGATTCCCACTGCGTGCAGCACCCGACAGACAGAGGCAGAGAAACAGCGGACAGAACTTTCTCACGGACAGAACGATTTACCCTAGGACTGTACGTGAAAATGAGGGAGTGCAGCACCATTACATGTATTCTGAGGGCAGCGCTCGCTGTATCTAAAATGTGATATTCAGTGCATTTATCTAAATTACCTGTCAAAGCACTTGTGCGTCTCTCAATGAATAAGTGATGCTTCCCAGTTCGGACAACACAGACCCAGTCCACAGACGGCGGACCTACCTCGTGCTGGACTCCGCCCCCCTGCTAGTCGAACAACAAGACCAGTCCAAGAGGCGGAGCCTACCCGGCTGGATCCCGGCCCTGCGCCTAGTTCAGATCGGAACAACCACAGGAACCAGTCCACAGAGGCGGGAGCCACCTCGGACTGATCCGCCCCTGCTAGTCGGACAACCACAGAACCCAGTTCCACAGACGGCGGAAGCCCCTACCTCTGCTGGATCCGCCCCCTGCTAGTCGGACAACACAAGACCCAGTCCACAGGACGGCGGAAGCCTACCTCGGCTGATCCGCCCATGCTAGTTGACAACACAGACCACAGTCCACAGGACGGCGGGGAGCCTACCTCGGTGGAATCCGCCCCCTGCTAGTCGGACAACACAGGACCCAGGGCCACAGGACGGCGGGAGCCTACCTCGGCTGATCCGCCCCTGTTAGTCGGAACAACACGACCCACGTCCCCAACGGGCGGGACCTACCTCGGTGGATCCGCCCCTGCCAGTTCGGACAACACAGACCCAGTCCACAGACGGGCGGGGAAGGCCTAACCTTCGGCTGGGATCCGCCCTGCTAGTCGGACAACACAAGACCCATTCCACAGACGGCGGGGAGCCTACCTCGGCTGGATCCGCCCTGCTAGTCGGACACACAAGACCCAGTCCACAGACGGCGGCAGCCTACCTCGGCTGGATCCGCCCCTGCTAGTCGGACAACACAGACCCAGTCCACAGGGGGCGGGAGCCTACCTCGGCTGGATCGCCCTGGAGTTCGCTGTCATCGCCATGGTAATTTGAGCGCCGTGTCAACACCACAGCGCCGTGTAATAACATTCCGGACTGCGCCACTCAACTTAAAACAGGCGCCACTACCCAGCCTACAGCTGGTGAAACTCTGCCTGAATTAGCACTAATCGTAGCCCTCGGCGGTGGTATTTTCGGTGAGTTTCGAATGAGGCAGGCCGACACAGTCAGTATTATAGCGCCGTGTCATCAGTGTCGGCGCCAGTAAAAATGACAGGGTGCATTATCTAGGCCACACTAAAAATGCAAACACTGCTGACAGCATATACACGAGACCGCTGATGGACTTATAAAAATCAAAGGGACAACAGATGAAAAAGGTCAAGAAGAGGTAGAAAAGATAAAGGACAAGGTGATGTCGAGTCCGGCTGGAGCCAATGTGCGTGTGTTTGCCGAATAGACATTGTCAACCAGTTGTTTGTATTCTGACGTCATCACTCTTCTCTAGCCATGCAGCAGTTGACTGGTGCGTTCTGTGTTGGTTTGTTGTTGACAGGACGTCATTGTCGCTGTCCGTACCCCAACCTGGACGTGACGTTCCCAGTTCCAACCCCCGTGAATGAATCATCGAAACCATTTAAATATTTAATATCAGCCCGTGACACTTATCAATCAACACATTACAATATAACGTGGCGGCAACTGGCAGCATCAGTTGGGATGAGCACATGGTCTTCTGACCTATCTCATGTACAGGCAGCTTATTCATCCATGTCATTGTCGAGGCATTATAAAACGTGTGCGCCGATACAGCCAGCTCGGCTGCACATCGAGCAGCCTATCTAGTGGTGTCAATCGGTTACTCAA
>VOPJ01003993.1:0-23814 GCA_014673585.1 Semibalanus balanoides
TTAGTCAATTGTTCCGTAAAATGTAGCCGACTTCCTTATTACTTTCTTCTTCTTCTAATGAAAACTTGGCACAGCTCTGTAACGAAAGGTCGGCTGCCTCTAGCAATAACGGTATTTCCGCGCCACTGAGGCTTTCTAATGAAGCTGACGAACAATAGAAAGCTAGAGCGGAGTCAGATATACTCCGTGGAGTCTCTCCGTCTTGGTGCCATTTTGTCGGAGACTCCGGCGGTGCCATGTTGGTCGCTAAGCAGACACTCCGGTGCAGTATCAGTTGTCGGTCCGGCACTCCGGTGCAGTATCAGTTGTCGGTCCGGCACTCCGGTGCAGTATCAGTTGTCGGTCCGGCACTCCGGTACAGTATCAGTTGTCGGTCCGGCACTCCGGTGCAGTATCAGTTGTCGGTCCGGCACTCCGGTGCAGTATCGGTTGTCGGTCCGGCACTCCGGTGCAGTATCAGTTGTCGGTCCGGCACTCCGGTGCAGTATCAGTTGTCGGTCCGGCACTGCGCGGTTGCAGTATCCAGTTGTCGTCGGACTCCGGTGCAAAGTATCGGTTGTCGGTCCGGCACTCCGTGTGCAGTATCGGTTTGTCGGTCCGGCATTGACAACCGGTGCAAGTATCGGTTGTCGGTCCGGCACTCACGGTGCAGTATCAGTTGTACGGTCCGGCACTTCCGGTGCAGTATCAGTTGTCGTCCGGCACTCCGGTGCAGTATCAGTGTCGGTCCGGCACTTCCGGTGCAAGTATCGGTTGTCGGTCCGGCACTCCGGTGCAGTATCAGTTGTCGGTCCGGCACTCCGGTGCAGTATCGATTGTCGCCCTGATTAAATGTTCATGTGAATATAAGCGCAAATTAACAGGGAACTTAAATTTGTGGTGGAAAGATAGACTCGCTGCGAATACTAGCATAGCTGTTTTTACCGCCGCGCGGAAGATATCGCGTCAGCGTCATTTTCGGTCATGGTTTCAACTACGGTCGTTACGATTCCAAACTAAAGAACCATGAGCCTATTTTTTAGTTTTGAAAATGAATGTCCTAGTTCTTTTTAATTTTTAATAAGTTTTGTTAAACTTTAACATTATAGAAAATTTATTTTTTTCGTATGAACGCCAAAATATTGGTAACGGTTATTAAACGGTCCAGCCTCATTGGATATTATAATGACCTAGTTGCAGGTTGTTTGGTGAATATTTGCAAAATAATGTAAAAAGTGCTGATCAACGTTATACACACCATGCTGCATACAAATCAATATTTCGCTAGATATTTGTATGCAAGAGTTTATTATTTATAAAGCACTTGATGTTGTGGCGTCAATTAGCAATAATATTGCGCCGGCCATTGGAAAAGCATGGTTTTCCGGCATTTCCCGTGGCAAATTGAAATGGTTAAGCGCTTTCCTCTGAGTAACTGTCCACACCAAACAGTTAAAAAGTTAATGAATATTTATGCTGTGTGTATTCAAAACACAAAGCATCATCTTAATATCCTCTACAGCACATGATCGAGATAGGCTCCGTTCCGGTTGAGGCACAGCTCTGCCCTCCGCCTCAGACTCCTGACTCACCATCGCTTATGGCCACATGTCGGCGGGGATGGCCCGCACAGCAGCTCCCAAGGCTCTCTTGAGCTGCTTACTGGTCTAGAGACTATTTTTAAACATCTATAACTATTTTAGTTAACTCCACGGAAAGTTGTTAAGTGGGCTCTAATTCGGATGCTGTTCTCACGGAGACTGCCCCCAAAACTACTTGCAAGATGCGCCCGTGCCTTTAATACTGTCTTAAAATAACTTCTGTCGGGTCCAGAGCTTGTATGGAAATGTATTTAGATCACCCTTAGGATTCGTTTGACTGTAGCGATCCGTTAAAATGCCTTTGAACTGCCGTTAAGATTATTTATTTGGTCACAATATAGAATGGGGTTGGGGACAGCTATTAGGTTTTTGTACTTAAAAGATGTAGCGTATTTTTCTGTTCTTTTCGGTCAACTTCTCAACCATAACTTCAATTACCTTCCGTCCTAAATCGAGTAGTTAACGTTTCATATTTATTAATTAATATTCTTGATTTTATTGGTGACGTCACAACCTAGTGACTTGTGGCGGGACTTGTAAAGCTTAACTGGCGCCGTGCCGAGGGAGGAGGTGTTTAGACGTCCCCTCCGTTTTTTTTTCTCGAGGGTAGCGGAAAAACGGCGTTTTCCCCACAATATGTAAACGCATTGACCTCATGTCATCTCAGGTCAGGTCACCAGACCAGGTCACGTGACCCCACATCCCAAAAAGTTTGTGGTCATACCACAGCTACAGTTTTTGGATGATCGGTTTTAAACTTACAGAATTTCGTAAGGTCATATATATCTACAATTCATATGATTTTGATTCCGTATTTCGGCGACCTAAGGTCGGGTCAATTTCGTGACCTCTTCATTATAAGTCGATGGGGAAATATTCAAATGCTTCCTGTTCCAAGGAAACGCAAGATAGCAATCTAATTCCTTTTGGATCATCCTATTATAAGCCATTATTGAAGACCTATGTGTCATTTTTGTTCAGTGACCCTGCAGAGTCAGCGGAGGTCATCCGAGGCCAACAACAGTTGTTTGTCAATAACTATTGACACAATGGAGATAGAGAAGTGAAATCGAGACCATTATGTTTGTTTCGTTGAGGCACGCCATCCCATATGTATCATGACTTACTTGGGTCACCACTTGACCTTGACCTGAGGTCAAATTTTTAAGTTGACCGACTGTAAATGTTAATATGAGTTGAAGCGCCCTTGACGAGCACACGGATGGAGTTCAAAAATTATTGCATTAGTATTTAATTAGGTAAAAATATATTGGTGAAAACTGTTTTGCAAAAAATAAATTTTTTACTTTGATGACTTTGGAGCATAGGCCGGAACGGCGGGGTGCAGGGGGTGCGCTTGCCCCCCTACCCCCCACAAAAATTGGGAACTGCGGGGACGGCGGCCCCCTAACTTTGGCGTTTGCTGATTTGAACGTTCCTAAAAGAAATCATAAAAAAGACATGAAAGTGTGATTTTTTGGCAAAACTCATGAACACCAATTTACTCATGACTCATGCTTACCCGATTTTTGTCCTTTGTCAACGAGGTTCTGTATAAGAAACCTGATACAAAAACCCTCATAAGTCCGTCATATGCATATATACGTAGGCTGTTTTTAACGTTAACAACAATTATGAATTTTGATCGTTGTGAATTGTGATTGGTAAGCAATGGTTACAGTTGGTTTGCGGCAGAGTCTGCGTATGTCGCAAATCTGACGTAAACAGATATATCATTTGTCATACTATCGCTTAAGTTTCGGGGAAATGAAACTTTGTCTTTTACATGGGCCCTTCTAGTCCTGTGTCGAAAGTATAGGTACTTAGCGCAACGAGGTAATTCCATTCACCACAACCCGTTTTTCGATCTGCTCTTCAAATATGCTATCTCAGTTGAAAACCCATGTCAAAAGTGTACCCTTTAACATCAGTCCTATATGGGAGTAAGGCGAAACACCTGGCTGCAGTCCCCATTCAAAATCTTGTAGGCTACGCCTAAACAGCTGTTAATTTGGTAGCGGTCATGGCCAGGGGCGGATCCAGACGTTTTCAAAGAAGTTCAAAGAAGTTCAAAGAATCAAAGAAAGAAGTTGGGCAGGTTTTGAGATTCAGTGCTAGTTAATAACATTTTGTAATGTGTCGGGTTCCTAGCTTAAAAATATCTTCTTTAACGTTAAAATGCCTTCAAATTGAGCAAGCTTTGTGTCCAATACAACGTTGGTGGGCCAAAAACAAAGGTGGTGGGCAAATTGTTGCCTTACCAACGTTGCCTGCTTGACACGTCGTTGTTCAAGGACGGATTCAGAACAACCAAAGGTGGTTTGGGGCAAATCCAAATGCTTCGGAATTACTCATAACGCTTTGACATACTTTTCAATGCCTTACAGCTTATGGTGATTTAAAACATTTCTGGTTTTTAGTTGAAGTTCCTTGGATTTCATGCAATGGAAAATGTGTCGTTTTTCTTCCGATTTCATGGGGCCATGGCTCCTTCCATTGGCCAGATATTAAGTGTGCGGTGGGGCATATCTGCCAGAGAAGAGACAAAATATGTTTCCAAAAAACGGCACCAGCCTCGAAAGCTGATAAAATGTACCTGTCCGAAATTATTATTAGTTCAGACCTTTTTGATTTAAATCATTGTTATGTATAATTATATAGTATAGCATATATTTCTTTAATTTTAAGTATTTAAATATTAACATTAATTATGAAAATTACCGTAAAGCTCCAACTGAATTTAAAGTAGAAATTTGCCGAAAAAAATTGTGGTGGCTAGCCGAAATTGGTTTTGCCCCCCCCCCCCAACTTTGAAATCGTTCCCGGGCCCCTGCTCTGGAGCCTTAACTATTGTCCTGAGCTAAGCTCTAAAGACATGCTGGCGATTGCATTTATCAAGAGCTTTCGACTGCTTTTTGGTTTGTTCCTGGCTTTCATAGTTCCCGAGATATTTGGGGAGTCGAAGTCAAAACCAAAACTCGAAATGGTTTTGATGACCTCTGGTGACCTCAATATTTGAGTTGATTAAAATAACGAAGTAGATTAGAATTGCTTGTTGAGAGCGTTCGAATGCTTATTTCGGTTTTTCTTTCCTAGCCCTTTTTAGTTTTTTCGAGATTAAGGGGGATAGTTTGTCCCCACGGCGAAAATGTCGCTGACTTTAGCTAGGTTGTGACGTCACAACTACAAGGACCTGAGCTTAATTGTTTTAGGTTTTTTATCATTTCTGAGTTCATTTCGCATTCGTATTATGTTTTGTTTGATTTTACATTATGACAAATTATCTTTGTTTTTATGAAACCATAATAATGGTACCTAACAAATTGATCCCAACCCCATTCCACAGTTTTAGTTACATGAAAAGTCGCGTGATTACAAATGAAATGACATCTCCTTTAATCCGCCATTTCGCGTGCTTTGATTTCTGTGCGATAAATGTGATGTTTATTCTTCCGTTGAACCTCCATATTAAAAATAAATGTGTCAACCGAACTGTTCAAAACTACCTCTGGCAACTTTGATCGCCTGAACTATTGCTAACTGACGTTACAACCAATCGGAGAGCAGAATTATAAATTACGTAAATATTCTTGAATATTTAAAGTCCTGATAATACAGGAAAATTGATATTATATTGACGATCTATAAACTATTTAAATTGATTTGTGTTCCATCAAATACATAAAAACAGTAGGTTAGGTAGCCCGCAACAACCCAGCTAACAATTTGACGTTGTCGCTACGTTGCAACAAGGTTGTAATACCTAACGTTGTGAAAGTGTAATTTTGTAGACTCCCAGGAACGTTGTCACAACGTTACCTTGTAACGCTCACAAAACGTTGAAAAAACGTTGCTACAACGTTACGTTTGACAAACATGATTAACGTGACTTACGTGTTCGATCATTAATCTTAGTAAGATGGTGAATATGCTCAATTTAGATAATTGTACCACAATGCGAGCTGTTCTTCCCAAGTTACTAGAAGAAAGTTGTGACTCGTAACAATCAACGTTGCTGTACGTTTAAAGGACGTTTATACAACTTTTTCTTCACAACATTCACGACGTTGTCGCAACGTTGTTAAACCGTAAAATTCCATCTTGATTTTTCACAACGTTGTTCCAACGGTATCTGTTACCTGGGAAGTCCATTGGGTATATATTGGTCATTGATAAACAATGAGAAGTTACTCTGAATCGAAGACATTTGAAAAATCAATCCCTTTCATGTCTCAATGATGATGCAACCTGGCCTTGCTGTTTCAAAACATGTATTACGTACACAGGGGCGGATCCAGCCACTCGGTTTGGGGGGTTAACTTTTTGCGGCAAAAAGGTACCCCTTTTTTCTCAGCGGATTTGGGTTGGTCACCTTCTTCTAGTATTCTAGATAAAAAAATGAATAAAAATATTTTTCGAAAAAAAAACACTTTTTTGGGATTTTTTGGGTAAAAAACACCTTTTTAATATAAATTACTTGAAAAACACTCAAAAACTAGATGTTCCGTGGCATACACACACATAAATAATAATAACATTTATCTCATACCAACTCACAGGGGTGTCACCGATAATTATTGAGGGGGTCGGCTGAATTGACGAAAGATGTATATTCTTTGTCTGTGTGTATTGAAGCCACTGCAGCATTTTTAATGTGGATTTCCATGTTATAATAGGTGTTTAGTTAGTTAGCGCCGTACGCATTTCTTTCTGGTTTGCCTGCTAAAACCCCAAAATCAAGGCGGTGGGCCTTGCAGAGGATAAGAGGTTAAAAAGACTATTAATTAAATTCAGCGTCAAAACGAACCGAAGACAATGGCGATGGCTTTGTTATGGTGATGGCCACCGATGCGTGAAAATTTTCACTTGAGTTAGTGGAAAACGACAATTTCATATTGGAACCAGGATGTTATTGGAGCCAAGCCTCAGTCAACCTTTTTCCTGGTTGCACCGCTCGGTATGATAAAATATTAGGTAAAATTAAGGTAGTTGTGAATATGCATTAGCCTCGGATGGTAAATGACGACGACCGGTGGCGGTTGACATTCAACCAGGGGCGTCGCTACCGGGGGAGGGGGTCCGGGTGCCCCAAACCCCCATTTTTGAGTGGGCGCCGAAGGCGCCCCCTCAAAAAGTGCTTCTGTTCTGGGTTTTGAGAGAGCGTCGGAGGCGCCCTCTAAACATAAATTACCAAATAAAAAAGACGCAAAAATCACTCCGCCAGTCTGTATGTGTGCACCCCTAAGCCAGTGGCGTACCCAGCATGCGGCCATTCAGAGCATGACAAGGGCATTTGGACCCGAGGCGCCCATGCAAGGCTGGCGCCCCTCCGATCAGTGACGGCGCCCTTCCGACCAGAGTAAGGACATCCCCCCCGGCCAGTAACGGCGCCCCCGGCCAGTGAGGGCGCCACTGCCATAGAAGGCGTCTCTCTGGGCCGTGACAGCGCCGCTCCGGCCAGTGACCTCTCTAGCCAGTGAAGGCGCCCTTCAGCTAGTGACCACGCCCCTCGGGCAAGTGACGGCGCCCCTCCGTGACTACCCTCCTCCGGACCGTGACGGCGTCCCTCCGGCAGTGACGGCGCCACTCTGGCTAATGACGGCGCCCCTCCGGCTAGTGACGGCGACCCTCCGAATAGTAATGGCGCCCCACAAAATGGTGAAGGCACGACGAGCACGTGCGAAAGAGAGGCGTCCCCGCACAATTTTCGCCAATATTGGTGGCGCCCCTGTCGATCGGGTGGCACCTCTCAAGTCAATGACTTGGTCCTTTGTTGATTTCTGCCCACGCCACTGGTCCAAGTTCAAGTGCGCCCCTCTTCCAAAATGTGGCGCCCCTTGCTAACAGTTGCAATGACGGCAAGATGACTTCTGAGGGCGGCAAGGTGTCTTCCGAGGGCGACATCGTCCCTTCTAAGAGTGGCATAATACGCTCTAAGGGCGTAAGAATGTCTACCGAGGGCGGCAAGGTGTCTTATGATGGCGGCAGGACGTCTTCTGATGAGGGCAAAATACTTTTCGAGGACGACATGACACCTACCAAGGGCGGCATAATGCAGGTCGGACTGACGGGTCGCGCGCCCGGCCGGCCGATGGGCGTGAGGATGCCATGTAAGCGCGAGGCAGTGCGGGCGGGGGCAGCGGCCCGTCTGGAGCGCCGGGGAGGTACCCCCTAGCTCTCCCCGGCCGGGGCGGTAACCCATAGACCTCCCCGGAGCCGGGACGGCTCTGCCGATGTTACTGGCACCCGATGTTACTGGCTTGGCCAGACGGGCCGCACAAAATGGCAAATCGAGATAAATCGCTGTTTGTCTATGTGTAATGGTAAGTGAGATGTTTATGATATGTGTTGTTAATCAAGTGAAAGGAAGGCCTTATATTTATCTAATTATTAATGTTTTTAAACTTATTTTATTTGTCACATAAATATTATTGATATGTGTTGTGTTAATAAATCCTCAAAAAGTGAAAAAGCGGCATAATGCGTTCTGAGGGCGGCTTAATGTTTTCCGATGGCGGTAATATAACTTCCGAGGAGGGAGGAATGATGCTTTTCGAGGGCAGTATAATGCGCTATGAGTGCGATAAAATGCCTTTTGAAGGCGGCAAGATGTCTTTCGAGGGCGTCACTGTTACCTTCAAAGAGCGACAAGGGCGGCAAGACGTCTTCCCCGAGGGCGGCATAATATTGCGCTCTGAGGATGGCAAAATGCTTTCCGAGAGCGGCAAAATGTTTTCCGAGAGCGGCAAAATGTCTTCCGAGGGCGGCATGATGCCCTCCCAGCACGGATGACGTTCCCTATTCAAATTGTGGGGCCACTGCCCCACCAACTTTCCGCTTTGCTCCACCAATTTTTGTCAAATTTGAACAGTCCCTGACGTTAAAATTACGATTTTTCCTTCAAACATGCCAAACAACCAGACAGTGTCCATCCAACTTATTTTTCATTAAAGTTCCAACCATACTTCTGAGGGCGACGAGATGCCTTCCGAGGGCGGCATAATGCGTTATGACTGTGCAGTCGGCGCCCCTGCATGCCTTTCGGGGAGGAGGCTGAGTGAAATCCAGCAAGTTTATGGGTTTGCGCCCCTCTAGACCGCAGGCGCCCCACCCCCTTCTGGGTTTGGCGCCCCCTGGCAGTTGGACCCCCCCCCCCACAGACACACACTTTTGAGAAGGTAGCGACGCCTCTGCATTCAACAGTACATATCATAATAATAACTGTACCTATACATCTGTACCAAACTGCAACAAACAACTGGTAATAGTGCAAATGGTTTGAAACCAGCAAGATTGAGTCAGAAATACTTTTCCACACATAAATGGTCCCTGTGGATCTGGAGGAGCCTGGTGGGAGATGACTTGGGGTTCTGGTCTGGTCCCAGGCGAGTAGCCAGGATTTTGTCCAGGTGAAGGGGAGGGGTGGCGCCTCAAAATGGCCTTTCGAGAGCGTTTAAAGGGCCTCCTCCACCCCCAAAAAATGATTATAATAAACTATACGGATTTCGGCCACTTTATTTTGTGATGCACATTTTTTCAACTTTTGATGAGCTGGATTGGACCAGTACCTCAGGACCCCAGAGAGGCCCATGAACCAGGCACGCAACCAGGATTTCGTCCGGGGACGGCGCCTCAAAAGGGTCTCTACCAGGCACGTAGCCATGATTGCGCCCAGGGGGGGGGGGCGCCTCGAGAGGGCCCATTCCCGAGCGTTGAAAGGACCCAGTAAGACACGGATGAAAAGGTCTGCTCCCTCCGTACTGGTGAGGGGGAGCCCATTGGGCATGTTCATGGGCCTTTCTGAACCCGCCTCAGGGGCCTCCTCCGACCTGCCCCAGGGACCCTCCAACCTTTGCCCAGGGACCCTCTGACTTGCCCCAGTGGCCCTTCAAATATTCCAGGGGCCCTCTGTGCTGGCTAGGAGCCCATTCGACGTGTTCAGGGGGCCCTCTGACCCGCTCAGGGGCCCTTTCGGCTTGTCCAGGGGCCACTCTGACAATGCACAGGGCTCTTGTAAACGTCCAAGGGCCGTTTGGTCTTACAGAGAGGGCCCTGGTGGCCCTAAAGAACCTCTTAAGTGCTCTTAAGTCTTTAAAGACCATGCTCCGCGTGGTCTTCGACCCATGAGGTCTAGTCAGTCCTTGACGACGCGCGCAGCGCGCCGAAAAGGGCCTGCCGGGCTTCCATGGGGGAGGCACCTCCGCCGCCCCCTCGGCCATGTGCCTGTCTGATCTCCACTATTAGCTCTTCGGTCCAGCAAGCTGGGCAGTGGGCACCGCTGGAGCAGCTTCCGGGTGCCGACGTGAACGTCCGCGTCATTCCGTTTGCGTCGCCTTTTTTGGAACTCGGCAGGCTAGCTAGCTTAACATGTAGCCTGCTTGAAAGTTATTATTTTATGAAGGGAGTGGGCCCTGGGGCCAGGAATTACCGTCAAGGAGAGCCTCTGCCAGACACTTAATGAATTTAGTTTATTCATTTTCCTTATTTGTGTACGCAATATCGTAACTTGTGTTATGCCGCGAAGCGGCGCGAAATTTTTTAATTTTTTACTGTGATATTATACCGTTATTTATGTATCGTGCATATTATACTGTTATGAATAAATGCTACTAAAACAGCTAAAATGCGTTTTAGAAATGCAAATATTGTAACTTTTTATCCGACTTTGAGGGGCAAAAACATACTTTTGCTCACCGACTTTTCGCTTGGGGGGGGGGGGGCAACTGTCCATTCCCCCTGGATCCACCTCTGTACGAACAAATTACTTGCAAAAGGTATACTATTAACGATATCAACTGCAAATCACGATGAAAGATATATTATTAAAAACTAGAATAAGTGTTTCCATTGCAGACATGTGCTCGGATCCCCAAAACGGATCTCGGGATCTGATCTGTGGGATCTGGATGATGGATCCCGGATCCGCTGGGACAATAGATCCACCTTCACAAATTGTCGATGGATCCACTGGGATCATAGATCCGTCTTCAATATTTGTCGACGAATCCGCCTGGATCCGAGATCGCAGACACCATTTTGCATTGGGATCCACTGGGATCCTAGATCCGCCATTTTACATTTGTGTATTTTCGGAACCAATTTTTAAAGTAATTGTCAGTACCTTTCATTCGTTGTTAATGCCAACAGCATGGTTCATGCTATTAGTTCCGATTTTGTCGATATACTAATAATTATGGCATAATATGCAAAGTCCGGATCCTGTGATCCGAGATCCGTTGGGATCAAGATCCATTTTCATTATTTATAATGGGATCCTGTGGGATCCAAGATCCGTTGCAAATTTAAATCGAAAGATCCACTGGGATCCAAGATCCAATATTGTAATTTGTCGTGGGATCCAGTGGGATCAAGATCCAACATTGGTTTTATCGAGAGATCCTCTGGGATCATAGATCCTACTTTCAGATCCATGCACATGTCTCTTCCATTGGCTCAATATTTAACTATATTCCCCGTACCGTACAGCGCGTTAATGGCAGATGTGGACAGATGCATTGCTGTCATTATACCATCGGCGCCAGTATGGTACTGACGGGCCTGTCAGTGCCGTCAGCTCATGTATATCTGTGTATGTGTGAGTGTGCGCGCGCCTGGGTCGCGGCGGGCCGGGGGGTGGGTCGAGGTGGGGCGGGGCGGGGCCGGGCGGGGCGGCCACTGCGGTGAAGACGCCTGCCGCCCTCAGATCGGTGTCGTGCCCACTGCCGTACGCACCGGGACCGGAGCGAGCGCGGCCTGCCAGCAGCCGCCAGCCTGCTACTGAGGAGGTCAGTCACTCGGGCGGGACGGCGGGGAGGGCACACGACACACAGGGGGTACAGGTCGGCAGCCGGATCACCAGCTATGTCTACGGTAGTGTCGGCGGTCCCGTTAACTCTACATACTATCTTAACAGTATCCAGTGTCCACTCCATACACATGTTTAAGAAAATAAATCCGCAGGAGAGTACTCTGTTGTGCTTTGTAAATGTAATTGAATTGCGTGGTGATTTAAGTGCCGGTTGTGGGAAACTAAAGGACTAAGGACGCCTTGTGTTATCACTTATCAGGCGTAGGTAGTGAATTCAAGTCTATATTTGGTCTGTATGTACTGACGATCAGTTGGTGATCAGAGCGAAAGTTAGAGACGGGGCCGGGGAAAGCTGACGTGGAACGGATGCCATCAGATCGGACACAGTTTCGACTGTTAGATCGAAAGTTATAGGCTCACTGCTGTCAGTGGCTGATATTTGAATGCACGGAAAATGAAAAAATGCTCTGCCTTTCCAAGTCTGGAGTGCAAAGAATGTCCTGACTTGAATTCTTCATCTTGCTACATTATACTCAGCCGAAAGAAATGCAAAATTCGGTTTAATTTAATGGCATCTACACCTTTCATGCGCTCCTAATTCTTAAATTATTGTTCTTATCTTTATATGACATAATTTCATTTGCTGCAGTGCACGTATCCCCTTAAATGCCTGATACCTATAGTTATCGAGGCGAATATCTGGCTTGATTTACTGTATGCACTTTTTAGCAAGCTCAGCGTGGTGAGGAATAACTTGATAAATATTAACATACTTTATACCTTATCCTCAAATAATTCGAAACGTTAATTAAAAGCCAAAGCTTTCGGGTATATTCGGGTACTGCCCTTTGTCGACCGAATCGGTCGACATTCGGTCTATAAGGGCAGTGCTCGAATACACCCGAAACAATTTTGTTTTTTAATTCATGTTTCGAATAATTTGAGGGTAAGGTCAATATATGTATGTATTGATTTAATATATGCATTAATCTAAAATGCGTCATCCGGAGAAAGTTCACTTTTCGTAGCTATATTCCATTTTCGGCGGCGTCGTTTTCTCGGCCAGCCTCTGACCGGTCGATGTGGCCCATATATATACGATCGATCTGGTCGATCCGCCTATAAAGCAGAACTCGGCGACATGTCCCCAGAGACCGGAGGACCTCCGTCACCAGTGAGCACGAGGTCAGGGTGGTGCCGTCAAACTCCACCCCCGGCACGGATTTCAGCGCCCACTGAAACTCAGCATCGCAACCAGAGGAAAGTCATTCAATCTGCTTCAGAAATATGAGTGTTGCAGAAGTGAGGCTCATACCTATAATACGGCGTGGCGGGCTGGTGTCGGGTCTGACGTCTGGACCTGCACTGCATGTTTGCCCAGAACGAATAACGGCATTCAGTACGCAATACATACACGGTGCACGTGCCGTACTTGACTCCACCCAACTCACGTTACACTCACTACACTGAACTGTTCGGTGGGGCATCATTTGCCATCCTATGTGCTTTTTTAAGGATGTATTAACATTTCTAGCAATGATGTACCTAGAATAAGAGCTGTAAAAACTCATACCTTTGCCATATATGAACTGACAAAGGTATGAGTTCCGGGCGGCTGGCGTGAGTTAGGATTGAGGTCACGTGCACAGTGCGCACCTGGGTGTCCTCCGATTTCGGATATCTTCAAACCACTCATAGTTGGTTTAACTCAAGTATACAAATATAAATAAATACATCTTAGCCCTATTCCATGCGGGCGGCCAGAATTGCGCTAATCTGTGGGGGCATATTTTGCACCCCCACCTCCAGAAATCTCAAAACCGCTCAGCCGATTTCGATGAGATGAAAACCATTCGACTTTTTATAACACACATATGTATTTATTGACCCTGAAATTGCAATGTTGCTTAACCCGCGCCCCACTGAGCCTCTGCATTTCCCTCGCCCTACTGGGGGTGTTTGAACATCCCCTCTAACTTGGCTCCTATGGCACGTAGAAAAAACACTGTTTGAAACGTCACCAAAAATCATTGCGAAACTATTTCACATTTGTTTTTGCTCAGGTCAAAATTCAGGTTACCAGAGGTCATCGAAGGCCAAATTTTCGAGTTTTAGGACTTCGTTCCAGAAACCCACATATATCTCGGAAACTATGCTAGGTAGAAACAAACGGAAAAAAGCGGTCGATAACCGTTGAAATTTGCAACTAACTTTTTTCCTCAAATTTGATTTTAGATTCAACAATTTAGGCTCTAGAGGCCATAAAATTAAAAAATGCTGTTTCTTGGCGAAAATATTTTTTTGCTAATAACTTTTTACCTAAAAAAGATGACAAAAAACAACTTACGCCATCGTGTTTTTTTTTCGTCAAGGCGCTTTGAAATATTGTATTTGTTACCATGTTAGGTCAACTTAAAAATATGACCTCAGGTCAAGGTCAAGTGGTGAACCAAGTAGGTCATGACTTATGTTGCATATTAGGAGACGTGGCTCGACGAGACAAACACATTGGTGTTTGTTTCACTTATCTATCTGCATTATATCCAGAGTTATTGACAAAAAGTTGTTGGTGACCTCGGATGACCTCAGATGTATGGGTCACTGTATGGGTCACTGAACAAAACCCGCACTTGGCCGTATGGGTCACTGAACAAAACCTGCACTTGGCCGTATGGGTCACTGAACAAAACCTGCACTTGGATCATACATAATATCTTATGATTAGCATTATCCCGAATGAATTGAACTGATAACCTAAAAAAAGGAAGCATTTGAATATTTCTCCTTCGACTTATAATGGGAGGTCACACAATTGACCTGATCTTAGGTCACCGATATCGAAAATCCGAGACATACATTTGTTATATAATGATGGCTCAATGCAATCATAAAAGTTTGATTTCGATCCCTTAGAAACTGTGATCATGGCACGACCGATTTTTTTTTTGGGGAGGTGGGGTCAATTGACTTGACCTGGTGACCTGACCTAATCCGACACAAAACTTGAATTTTCGCAAAATGTGCGGAAATAATTATTGATAAGCGTATGCCAGCTTTGGCGGCGCTAGTAATCGCTGTTTTTTTCGTCATCCATCTTTGAAAGAAAAAAAAAACTTGCAGGAGGGGTGTTCAAACACCCCTTCAGGGGGCAGCGGGTTAAAATGGGGGCCAGGAGCACAATATAATTATTGTAGTTTATGGAAAGGTCATTATTGTTATGTGGTATTGACCAATTTTCATGAAAATAAAATTAACTTTCAACTTTACAGTGTTGTATATATATCAAAAGTCAAGTTCCAAAATTCAAACTCATATGTGTATTAAGGGGATTTAAAATGTGGGGGAAAGTCTTCTGATAATATATATATGTGCTGTTCTTGCTTTTTTGGGCCATATAAACCTCAGATTCGGGCATTATAAATTATTACAATTTGTTAAATGTAATATGCTGCGCATAGCAACGTGAGGTAAGCAATCCAGGTAAGCAGCGTGAGAGTGGGGCACCATCGGCCTCACGTTTTTTGTATAATTCAGACGGAGTAAGTGAGACCGCGAAACGGTCTCACAACGTATTCTTACAGATGGGCCAAAATCCGTCTTCATCTTGCACCCTTGCTTGCTTTGAATGCGTGGTTTCAGATAACTCCTGTTTCACTGCACGCATGCAAAAGTATACACTATAATTTTATCTTAAAATAACTCCATGAGTATAGGCTACTTTGACACAAACAACAGAAGAACTGCCATCGTCCATTAATAAACACAAAATCATACCAGCCGAAATGCTAGCACGTATGCTTGACGTCGAATCACCTTCAAAGGTGGGAGAATCAAGAGAAGGAGGATTGTAAAAATAACGGGGTGCGTGCTAGGAATCCAGAGAAAGTGCAGTGAAAGTGTTGGCAACCAATCTCTTTTGCCTGGGGGGGGAGTCAGTTGCCGGACACAAATGAAATAACTCGCTCCGTCTGCTTCATGCCATGCATGCTTTACTAGTCAACTTGCTAATTTGAGGGTGGAGCTACGCATGTTTCGATAGTTCCTTTCTACGTCGCATAACCTTTTCACACACTTATGTTCATCTTAGATAGGGTTAATCCAATATTCCAAGCAATGGCACACTCAGGACAGCGTGTGGGGGAGGAACTGGCAACATCTAACACAACTGACCCGCAAAAACTAGAGCCTGGAGCTGCCTCTGCTGACCTTTTTTAGTGGGAAAATGCCTCATGAGATTGACTCTCATGTATAGCGATGTTGCATGCAAAGAAAACAATATGTTAGTAACTGCACCAGTACCACCTCCCAGTTTCTGTACCTGAGTACGTCTCTTCCAAAAACATGTGCAATCCCAGTATGTATTATGCATATCGCTGTGAAGTGAAAACATAGGTATCTGATGCATTTACGTTACAATTAAATACGAAGGAAGTATGCGCCACACAACCGAATTCGTAACCTTAAAAGCGACAGAATTCCGCCCTCTCCCCAAACAAAAACACAAAAAATACGGGCCTGGCACCACCTCTGCTGGGCCAATATTGTTCAAATTGGGACACATCACATTATGATATGTTAAAACACTTATTCCGCCCTTCGTCCTCAAAAATGAAGAATGTCGCATTGTTTTAACACTGTCTTTGTCCTCGAAGAAATAGACGGGCAGACTCATTCTTATCCACGCAGCTGGGAACAGCTAGGAAATCATATATGAGTATAAAGGTCGAGTAATAGGTCATCAAACATCAAACCTCACTGTATTATAGACCACTTAGACGATTGGTGACACTGACATTCATGCACGAGTTCGTGTCACTATATCTGTATGTTTATTTTACCTGCGCGTGATGTTGATGCGGGCAGAGGGCTGGTGATGACGCACCAGGCTCGGCCTGGAGCGAACATGTTTATTGTTTATCTACCATTCGTTAGCGTGCAATGGCTGCGGAGAGACTGGTTATGATGGTCGTAAAATATCCCCCTGCTTGGACCACCCCGCTGCTACAGTCGGGACCATCTGACCCCACGGAGATACGGCAGAGAGGGAAGGTTCTACTGGCTCCTGCCTGCGGCATTACGATACACTCACATTTAGGCCGTGTTCTGACCGTGCACATTCCCGGCGGGAATCCCTGGAATCCCCGTCGAGCGTCAGCTGCTGCATGTTAAGGCAAGTCCATTTTCCGCTGCATATTTGTAGCAAACGCGCCAAATTCACTACATTCCCTGGATTCCTGGCGGGAGTCGACGGTCAGAACACGCCCTTACACGACCGTATTTAGGGAAAAAATATTAGTCCGTCGTTTTTCTGCGCGGGAAATATTTTGGATACTTCAAAATATATCATAGTTCACTCAAAAGTGGCTTAGCTCGTTTGAAGACGCATAATACAATTGTTATGTAACACCTGCCGATGTCAATCTGCCCATTACAATGTGATGACAACAGACAGGCCTGACAGTAATTCTTGAACACATGTTAGTCTCTGTATCTGATTAGCTGAATGTTTAATTTGTGACGCGTCCCGCATATGTACCCTGCAGAGGTGTAGAGCTGCGCTGATAAGCTGCAGTGAAAACCGGGTCGAGGCCTCACCTCGCCCCCATTGAACAACAACGATAGGAAGCGGAGCTGCAGCTCCGGCCGAGCTGCTCCGTGCCATGACGCCAGCATGTTTATAGCCACTCCCATCTCAGAAGAAGGAGAATCCATTCCAATTCGCCTGTTTGTTGTTCGCTGGGCCGTCGACTTCTGAATTCGATATTTGTTCCCGACAAGGAAAAAAGTGACTTCTAACTATTCTCAGAATTGCTTTACGTGATTAAACCACCTCCGTAGGTTCCATTCATCTCAAATTGTATTTGATCCAACAAGCATGTTTTAACCCTGGCCTTATGAGGGGGGGCTTGGCAGGCCCCCCTGAGGTTTTTCTGCAATAACTGCTTACACATACGGCGCATCATGCTGAAATTTTCAGTAACTGAGTTAACAACAATTGTACGACAGCTGTCAAAAATTTCATTGCAATTGGTTCAGTCGCTTGAGAGATAACGTTTTATTGACGTCATGTTGGTGGGAAAACCGTAAATATTGGGAAAATCGTAGAAAATATAGTTTTGCAGAAAATTACCAACAGATGACGACTAAGATCGGAAATGACATTTTATTCAAAATGGCAAGTTCGGATTTCCGAAATCTTTGGGTTTTGATCCCTAAAAACTATTTTTTAATCACTGTAAAATCAAAATGTCAAAATATTTTCAAGAATAAAGAAAATATGAGAGAGGACTGAACATGAGCAATACCCAAACCAAATTTAAATGCAATATCTATATTTTTTATTGAGCGATGGCTTCCTAAGTGTTAAATAAAACTAATGACGCTTTTTTTAATTTACATTTTACCTGATAAGAACAAATAAATACCTTTTATGTATTTCTGAGACAAAACTGGTTTATGAACATGCCATTTTATTTACATTTATTAATTTTCAATTTTGATGTTTTCTGACAGAGCAAAATCGCAATTCTGGACGTGATTGAGTCAAGGTCATTCACTTGAACTGGAAGATCTCCCATGGACTTAAAACATAAAAATTGCATCCCGTTAGATTCCTCACATGACGGGCAACATGCTGGTTCTTACCGCGTTGCTCTATGTTGCTTGGTTTGGAAGCCTGTCGTAAACTAGCGGAAGTCTGATGCATGTCTGATGAAAATACATTTGTTATCTTGAATCACCGGTGTCAATTTGTATACTTTTTGGTGCCCCCCCCCCCCCCACCCGCAATGATTTAACATTTTAACATTAGGCCTATGGCGCTGCATGGTAAGAATGGAATAATACTAGATTAAGTTAGCATTGGGTCCTCCCAATCGTTTTCAGAAAATGACGCCCGTGTCGTGAATGCATACCTGACAAGCACATGCAAAATCATCAACTTTCTTACGTCCTACTACTGCATTTTGTCGGGACATAAAGAAACTGGCACTACTCCTGGGTGATTGAATTTACAGTGCGGTTCACTGGGATTATTATAATGAAATGCAAGCTCACAATGTTATGACATAACGTCTCGAGGCATTGTGCTTGGTTACAATAATCGGTGATGTATACCAGCTGTAATTGACGCATATGACGGTATGGTATCGTACACAAGCAATAGTGCACATTTGCTTCTGGTGAGCTTGCTGCATGGACATGCAAACAAAATAACTAAAGTGAGAAAGCAGGCTGGTTCAGAAATACCAATTATATGCGATTCTTATATCCATGACAGAACATTGGGGAGTACCCGAGGAAGACCATCGTGGCTGTGATTCCCCCCCCCTTCCTCCCCACCACCACCACTAAACAAGTAAAATTGACAGAAAGCTTACGTAGTTATTTACATAGTTTACATAGTTATTAGCAGCTCTAATTCAGAAAAGCTTGTTCTTTAAATAGGTTCTGAATGCTCAGGTAAACCAAATCTAATTAGTCTTAGAAACTTTGTGTCGATCTTTAAGAGCTTGCTCCCTCCCCCTACCCTAAGGCCTAACCCCCTACAAAATGCATGACCTCGACCTGCTAGTGAAAGACTATATAGTATTTTATGGATGGCACGGCAATGTCACGCTTGTCATGATTGCAGCGCAGCTGGCGGAAAACATGTTTATCTTCACACATGGTGCTGATGCATTGTCCTTGAAGCACTCAGCTTATCTCGACCTAGTTGCGGGGTCCGGTTTTCAAGGTTTATACGTTACAAATAATGCATTTCTATCACAACTGCCTTCCAGGGTCGAGCAAAACTGGATTACGCTCGTTCATGACGGCCAGCCTAAGAACATGGAGAACACAATGCCTCGGACAGTGGCGTATTTAGAAATCCGCCAAGGGGGGGGGGGTCAGCCTCAGGGCGCGCCAAACCCACACACGAGGCGCCTTTCAGCCGAAAGATTGTTTTGTTGAGCGGTGTGTGTGGTGTGGGGGGGGTAGGCTCCGATAAATTTCGATGGCGCCTCCATGCCAACCACATACCTCCAATGGCGCCCTTGGAATGAATTTCTTAAAGGTGCCTCCACATTTTACTCCAAAGTACCTTCGATACAAACTTTAAACTCCGCTCTCCACACGCCTCCAAAGGCGCTCTCCGAAACAACCTCATAAAGGCGTCCCTCCAAAATATCTTTCGAAGGCGCCCTACGATCACCCCGTTGGCGCCCTACCAAATATTCTCAAGAGACACCCTCTGTGAGACCAGAGGCGCCCTCGCCTCACATTCAGAGAAATGACGCTTTGGGGGTTTAAAGGGAGGGCGCCCTCGGCCTCGGAGATATGTTATCTGAGGAAGCTTTTGGACTATGTGAGAGGGACGCCTTCAGAATGAATCGTATCGGTGGGTCGCCTTGGAGGTATGTGACGGCGTATTCAGAGGTGTATCGGAGGCGCCTACACTACGCCTTTTTCGTATATGGTATCGGAGGAACCCTCCGAAAGTGTATTTCAAAGGACGCACCTTGAAGGTAATAGGGAGGGCGCCATGGGAGACGTATCGGAAGGCGCCTTTGTGAGCCCGCAATTGTATATATTTGGGAAAGCGTTTCAAAGTGCATGGGGGCCTATTGAGGTATGTAGCAGGGCGCCTTCAATTTGTAATGGAGGGCACTTGCGATGCATATGTGTGGGCGCCTTTGGAGGTATATCTGAGGGCGCCTTCAGAAGTATCAAAGGGCGCTTTGAATACATGTGAAAAAGCGCTTTTAGAGGTGTATTGGAGTGCCCTTCGAGCCTATGCTATAGGGCGCCTTCAGAGGTGGTATTGGAGGCGCGCCTCTGGAAGTATTTGGGAGGGCGCTTTGAAAGTATGTGAGAGGGCGCCTTCGGGTGCATCAGAGAGCGCCTTGCATTCAGTGGAACGCGCTTCATATTCAGCCGGAGCGCGCCTCACCTTCGGCGCCCTTCGCTGAATGTAAAGCGCATTTCATGAACTGAAGGCGCCTTCGGCGTCTTCAGTTTATGAGGGCGCCTTCGGACCATGAGGGCGCCTTCGGTCCATGAGGGCGCCTTCGGCGCCCAAGGGGGGAGGTATTTTTTATTTATTTTTTTATTTTAGCCTTTACATGAGTGGCCCTCCCACAGTCCAACGCGACAACCGCACCTTACGTTAACACCAAAGAGAACATAGAAAGTCGCGCCACTCACCTCAAGGAAGAATAAAACAACTATAAAATATTAGAGATAGTTTCTTGAGCGTCGGGTTATGTTAGGCTAGGCAAGTAGGTAAGGCATAATAATCAGTGACAAAAAAAAATATTGATATACAGGTCATGGTGCGGTGACCCCCCCCTCTAAATACGCCCCTGGCCTCGGATGCTGTACAGAAACTAATGATGCTTTACCATCACATTTTATGTGCTCGTCAGTTAAACAATGTTTACTTCCAGACGTATCGTGCAGCTTTGCCTACTTCTGACTTCTGAGCTTGCATGGCACCGTGCTGCATGGTGCTTATTTTAGTTCAAGCTCATCAAGATACCCTGTGTTTTATATCTGAAGAGGCTTGTCATCATTAATTATCTCCACTGAACTTGATGTATTAACCCTCGCCCGTGTAGGGCGAGGGTTATTGATTACTGCGTGACGACCGTGTGGGGGAGGGGTGTACGACCCCCCTTGGCGTTTGGCCCCTAATTGAGCTAGAGCTTCGATTACAAAACGAGCGTGTTGCTTGTGACGAGAGGAAGCCATTGACATCTGATTTAAGGTCCTGGGTTCATTAGGTGGCCTCTGAGGTATGTCAAGGCCAAAATGTCATAACATATTTAATGTGTAAAAAATGAGAACTTATCGTGATAAAATGGTAAAAGAACATCTTAGAATGCTACATAATCAAATTTGAAATCAGCATCACAAAATGACCTTAAAAACTGCTAGATTCAAAGAAGGTCATGTCAGGTCATCTGATGTCAGTGACCTCGGTTGACCTTTGGCAGCGCATGACCCCAGTGGATCATATAATCATGTAAATGGATCCCAGAATTTAAATCAGCGTCACAAACTGCACTAGAAACGGACAGAAGGCGAAAAAAGACATCTGAGATTATCGGAGGTCAGTGACCTCTGTTGACCTCTGAAAAGGTCAATCGAGATCGCAATCTCTGCAGAAGCCACAGCCCACAACTGTCACCTATAAAAACCTTTGTATATGCTTCTGAACAACAAACACTCGGGAGCTGCACATGTTTCAAGGATTGTTACTACGGAACGCCACTTTCGCCAAACACGACCTTGAGAAACAGGTCAAAGATCATGGGTCATACGGGTTAGAAAGTCAAAATTTTCGGAGTATGTTTTAAATTGATGAAAAGTATGGTACTGAAAGTTTCATTGCGGTCGGTTGATATTTACGTGAGTTATTCTGGGAAAAAACGAAGGGGTGGCATCCACCCCCTACACTGGCGAGGGTTAAACCGCTAGAAGGCTTGACAAATATGTTTAATCTTACCTTTAATTCGATTGATTCTATTTACAGTTTTCGTTTGCACTACGATATAATGGTACTCTGGTACAATGCGCTAAAATGATAAACGCTAGCTTCACTACAGCTACAGGGCAATTGATTTGCAATTTAGCTATAGCACAACCTGATGAATACCTGATTGACAATTGTTTTTGCGTGACACACTGACCTATACAATGTGAGCATATGGCGACATATATTAAAGGGAATGTTTCACCATTCTGAAAGTTGTAAAATATGCCGTACACGTTGGTTGTAGTCGAACGTATGAAGTACGTGCTGCTGAAAACGATGGTGAAATTTTTATCTCGAGAAGTCACTTAGCTTTCTACAAATTAAGTTTTCAAATTTGGGATGATGACGTCATCATTGAGCTATATAGAGACTAGAGCTATAAAGAAAACCTTTCCGCTGCCAAACATTTGGCACAATCGCTTCAGACAATTATGGCACCTTAAATACAGACATTGTGGGACTATAACGTCTTCTCCCGCGTAGAATATAATGCCAAGTGCGAGGCATTGCCATAGCTCAGTATTTATTTAAACAATAATCAATCCATAGCTGAAACTTCAAACAACGTGAACAACTTCAACTTGGACTGCAACCTATCGCGTTGGTCGTTGTTTACATCGTACTCACCAAGGTTCGAGAAATACAGGCCGTCTGACTTCCAGGACCAACAATCTTGAAGTGCCTGTCAGCCAGTCAGGCTCAGCGAAGGGACTTCATAGATTCCCTTTTCGCAAATTCAAAATTAAACTGTCTTAAGACGGTTAAGTTTTTTGAAAAAAAAGTAATGTATACTTTTCATTAACGGTCAAAGATAATGGCTATCTCAGTTCAAAACAATACCTACAAAGCCCAAAGGTGAAACATTCTCTTAAATGACATCTGTAGACTAGACTGTATATAGAGTTATCGTAAATCGTAATATTAAAACATCGCATTTCGTTGTCATCAGAGTAATATACAGTTGGCAGTTCCCGCCACCACCGTCCTGGGAAAGTTAGCTCTCTTAGTCGCTTTAGAAGCTCACTCCAGAACAACTTCTCGAGAAGACTAGATTCTTCGTCAACAACAGACTGTGTGTCCACTGTCCAAGCATTCAGGATTATGTTTCATACAATATGCAGTCGGCAACTGAATGTAATACAGTTTAACAGATGTTGGGTAGCCGGTTGAACCTGTTCTTGTCACTTTGATTAGTCACAACTCACGTGGTAAATTACTGTGGTCTTCCACTGCATTGGTTGGACTTATTTCTCTTCAATCGCCTCAGCCCCGTCACCCGTGGAAGTCTCGCATATTCTGCATGGAGACACACGGAGCCAAATTCCTGTAGCGCTGTATGCATGACAGTAAAGCACTCTGCGATTTATAAAACGGCTATTCTTAGTGTCGTGGGCCCGTGGCATGCAGTTAAAAGGCAGAGACATGTTAAAAACGACACTCAGCAACATGTGCATTAGAAACTAAAATATACTCCACTCCATGTTCACACTTCACACACATAAACACACTCACTCTCTCTCTCTCTCTCTTCTCTCACACACACACACACACACACACACACACACACACACACACCTACACACACACACACACAACCACACACACAACACACACACACCACACACACACACACACACACATATAAAACACACTCACCTCTCACACACTACACAGCGGCCGACACCAAACACACTCACACTCTCTCTCCACACACACACACACACACACACACACACACACACACACACACACACACACACACACACACACACACACACTTCACACACACAAACACACTCACTCTCTCACACGCTACACAGCGGCCGACACAAACATACGCAACCCCCATCATACATCAGGTAAAAGGTCATCAAGCTGACGTTTAAAAGAGAAAAGAGGACACGCCT
>VOPJ01003994.1:0-23816 GCA_014673585.1 Semibalanus balanoides
GGTTGGGCTAAATTCAAATTGTTTGAACCGTGATGGCGTAAACCACGAAAACTAGTATGTATGATATGATTTGTAAATGGAAGTGAATATGGAGTGTGTGTTTAGCGGGTGGGAATTTTTGAACTGCATGACTTCACCTGGCATTGGGCGCCGCCTGTTTGGTGATATAATACAGATTTGCCCTAGCTGATGGAAAAACCTCATTCCGCTCAGGAAGCACAGCTTTTATAATTAATCATCCTTACTTCTTCAAAGGAGAGCACTGCAATATATTGATTATTTTAGACAATAATGATCGGCTGCTGAGGAGCATTTTTACGTTTAAACTAAGACGATGCGCGATTAAATAACTGGATTTCTTGTATGATATTGTATGGGGGAATGTTTACCAATGTTTTATATTTTTTACACGTCAATTCGACGATCTTTTTTCTAAACCCCGTTTCACCAATTGTTTGGCAGTGTCACTGAGCTCAGAACCTTCGTTAAGCAAGGCCCGTGGCGTCGGCCTTATCATCCGATCGTACAATTAGTGACCGATCCAGGATTTTCATGGAGGGGGGATGATGGCCCGGGTGCGCATTTTTGGAGCTTGAGGGGGCGTTTTGTATTTGTTTCGAGAAAAAAATGTATTCATTTTGAGGGTTAACACCCCAAATTACGCAAATCCTAGATGGCCATGTTCAAGAGATTGTCATTTCTTTTCTTTTGACGTTTTAAATTTGCAATTTCTTTTCAACTGGATGTCCTAAATTTTGGGGAAATTTTACACAAAAAAATGGCATGCTATGATGTCAATAAATCGTCATTATTCCCAACGTACTATGTCGATTTCATTGACATTTGATATGCAGTGCACTTCCGAATTTCGGGGCGCCCTTCCAAAGTTTGGGGTGCTTTTTGGGTATCGGGGCTCCCTCCTCACAATTTGAAGCGCCCTCCATGGAATTGGGGCGCCTTCAATAAGTTTGGGGCGCCCTCTATGGGTTTTGGTGCGCCCTCTCAGCTTTGGGCGCCCTTCTAAGATTCGGTGTGCATGCCTCATCGCGTTCAAGGTTGCGCATATGGGTTTCGAGGGCACCCTTCCAAAGTTCTGAAGTTCGGGATGCTTTTTGGGCATCGGGGCGCACTCCTCAGAATCGGGGGCGCCCTCCATGGTTTTCGGAGCACCCTTCATGGGTTTGGGGTCACCCTCAATAGGTTTTAAGTCGCCCTCCATGGGTTTGGGGGCGCCTGCGGCGCCCAGATTGCACCTTCGGCGCAAAACTAGTGTCCCTGTGACTTCGGCGCAGGGGTGCCAGTTTCAATTGGGTGGTAACTTTTCCTGAGACCTAAAAAAAGTGGTATGTAGCACATTTTCTGGTATTTCACCTGATTCTCTGACATTTTTGGGAAACTTTGTAGCATATTAAAAATCTACCTATTTATTGGTACTAGTGTGGTAAGTATTAGTTCTTCTGTGGTAAAACTAGCATATGTGGTAAAATTTTGTGGTAAAACTAGCAAACTAGTGACTGTCCTTGTCCTATTTCTAGTATACAGTTTTCCGGTCGAAGTATATTTAATTGAATCCAGGAAGAGCTTTAGGATGTTTTTCTGCCAAATTCAAAATAGTATTCTGGCAAAGGCAGAAGAGGTCGCTTCGGACGCTCGGGCTCTTTAATCTGCGAGTTCCGTTCTGCGGGTTCATCAAGGCATGTTTTAGCTTAAACTCTTTAACCGAGCATAAATAATTGACAAGAACCACTTTGTCAAATATATGTATGTGCTTTACAGCCAAACATTTTTGTTTGTTTTTGTTTTAGGCAGGGGCGCAGCCAGATCTTTGGCAGCGAAAGACAGGGGCGCAGCCAGACCTTTGACAGGGGGCGAGGGGTGGGGGCACGATCATCCTGAGAAAGAGACCCCTCCCCATAATTTGAAAACTACGGATTTCGCCGCTTTATTTTGCAAGAGCTCCTTATATAACTTTTCTAGTTTGTAGAGAGAAGTGCACATCCAGTCTAGCCAGGGGCCCTCCGACCTGTTCAGGGGCCCTTCCGACCTGGTCAAGGACCCCTCAAACCTGCCCACGGGCCCCTATGATCTTCCCAGCGACTCATCTGGTCTGCCTTGGCTGCACGGGGTTCAAGTCTGAGCATTGATCCCTTTCGGGCCCGTTGTGGTCAATGGGGGAGGGGTGGCGCCTGCCTCTTGTCCCCCCCCCCTTTGCTGTGCCCCTGTGCAAGGAAAGTTGTCTTGGACTTTTGACCTAATGATTTCGTCGCGAAAGAAATGTTGAACCATCGTTAAAATACCACATGATGAGCAGTGTGGCTTCTGTTTGGTCTTGCCAACATTTTTGCTACTGCAAAAAATAAAAATAATAGAAGTTAAATGCCACAGATTCAGGTGAAATACCCCAGATTGTAGTGAAATGCAACATATTGAGGTAAAATACTACAGATTGAGGTGAAATACCACAGATTCGGGCGAAATACCACAGATTCAGGTGAAATACCACAACAGTGAAAATACCAGATAAGAAGGTAATTTACCGCAAATGTCCTTAAAAACAGGTAGACAAGAAATATCCCCCGAAGGTCAAACCCCCATTTCAATTGAGGGGACGGGGCTGACAGCCCCGTTGACCCTCTGGATCTGCCCCTGCGTACAAAATACCTGTTAACGGATTAACAAAGTCGGACGCTGTATGTGCTGTTCAGCGTCACCATGGTATTCCCTGCCCACTGGCCTCAGCTGACCTCTGCTACTGGCAAAAACAATTTCCATTACAACTCGATGCAGGCTATCCCAACAAAGGGCAACGTCTTTGCACAAGTCGGGGAGCGGACCCTTATCGACTTAGGGACCCCACTATGCCGGGGCAACAAACGAAATCTGATCATTGTAAACGCCAAGAAGCCGGCCTGCCTAAGCTCTAAATATGCATTACATATATTTAGCTATAGGTATATGGAAATGTCACATAAATATACTGCTCCCGCTTTCGTCAAAGTGTCTGCGTTTCTCAAGGTTTATGTATAAATAATTGGCCATTCTAAAGCCTTTGCTATTCGCTTAATTCAGCGTTGCTTATCGCTTTTGTGCGTTTCTAGGTTCATCCGTGAGGCGCCATTCATGTTGAATGTAGCATAACATAAAACAACCATTATAACTTGATGCGCGAACACTAGGCATGGCGAATAAGTAACGAACCAGGCTCCACAGGCTCGGCATTGGGCTGCCTGGTTATCTGGTATACCGGACCTAAGCTGCCATTAGTCGTGACAATCAAAACATGCAGTATACAACATTACACAACATGCGGTGTATGTGACGTGCTTGACGCTAGCCATTCAGGATACGCTATGCACCACTCATGCCAGTTGTGGTCTCGTGGATGTTTTTCCTTCATTTTACGAACATTTTTGAATCTCTATAATAATGTAATAGCACTATGGTAGCGTAAAAGAGAGCAAGCAAATTAGCTGTCACCAGTCATTATATATTCAATGTTGAGGACATATTGGGTTACGAATAGTGGTGACAATCGGTGCAAACATTTTCGGAAATCCGAATTTGTCCGAACACCGATCGTTGTTCGGTCGGACATAAGCATATTTCTTTGGACATGTTCGGATATCCAATGCCCAAGGATGGTTTGTCGTGTATTTAAATGGATATATAATGATTTTTGCATTTTGATATTCTAACTGTAGCGTTATTTGACATAAATGCCTTTATTTATGTATACATTGTGAATGATACACTGGACATTTTACATTCCATATCATACATTTTGTTTTTGCTTTCGGACAAATTTCGGACAAACAATGATCTTCGGACAGTTTCGGACCGACAGCTAACCATGGTCTTGGACATTGGTTGGACATTTGACAAATATTTTCTGGAACTGGCACCACTAGTTGCGAAGCAGTATTTTAGAGAAACAAAACAACTGCAATAGTAATTGTGCCGTGTGCATACTTTTTCAGAGTTAAGCAATGAGTATTTACAACAAAAAATGAGGTACTTTATTTTTGACAACCCAGCTGTTTTGTTTAATTCACAAAACACATGCACACATATTCGAATAGCAGTCTGCAGTAAACATGTCCAACTATGACCATATATGGACGCTGTGATCATGATAAACCATGGGGGCTGGCAGTTCTCGTCTTTGTCGCTCACGACGTACTTCCATATTTGCAAGACGCCTTCAAAATATTTTGTCTTCGTACATGCAAGCAGATTACAGCAGAAATGTCGTGAATCGCTACTCGTGAGAACATAAAGGAAAACGATAAAAAAAAATAGGATGTGCCCTTCAATTTAGAAGTTATATAAACACAATCACAGAACAGACGTGTCAAAACAAGGGTGTGAATTCAGTGGCAATTACATCACAATTTAAACCTCTTAACAAATGCTCATCGAATATAACATCGCAAGGATAGGAATCCGCAAAATTGCTTCCTAAATGTCGACAGACTGTTGGAGCTGTCTTCACGCAACGCCAACGTTAAGCAAATTTCAGCGACAAAGTGTGCTTTAACATGGCACCACGTTAACAAGATGTTTGGGGCTTTGTGCACACACACTGTAATCCAAGTCGACTTCCCCTGTTTCCATTCCCTGGCTCACAGCCGCCTCCTTGTATTACCCCTCCCCCGTAGCGGCTGGTTAGTTATTCGTTCTCCAAGCAGGTGCAGCTTACCGGTCACTATGATATATATTTTGTTTAGATAGCAGCTTTGAAATGGCTTGACTTCGCCAAATCTGTAATCCAGGTCATACTCCATTCTAGAGTAGGCCATCTGGAGAAGGAAATTGTTTCAATGATGTTTTCCTTATCTCAACAGCATCTCGCAGAAGGTAAAAGGTTCACTTCAAACTACGTAAGCAAGCGAGTTGATTCATTTTGTGCTCGGGTATGCCAAGCATCTCGATTGCCGGGTATCCTGCACCAGGTGGTGCCATGCGACAACATGCGTAAGGTTAGAGCAAGGTTAGAGGCGGTATCAGGAGAAGTTAACAACGGCTCGAAATGGAAGCCGCCCAAGGGCACAAGGGATCTAAAGGGGTACCCGCACTGGAGGGGGGTGAATCAGTTCCCCTCAGATTTCGGTTAAAAAGAGCTATGACAACCAAAGTTGCATAGTAGGATGGTGCAATGATAACTACAGAAGTATTATTCTGCTCACTACATTTCCCAAAATCAAACCGTCCTCCTACAAGTAAAGACAATGTCTGACTGATAGAAGAAATAGCACGACACAACTTTCTCCGATAATACTGCCATCCGCCCTCTGATGGGCGGAAGTTGAACTATAGTTACATGCCACCAGTGAGGCACGGGTTGTGTTCACCACCAGCGCCACCTATATAGAATATCAATGACGCTGAAAACTGAATGCACTTACCAGCCACACCTATATCACGGGGAAGGGGTTTAGCAGTAAACGTAAAAAATATAGTCGTTTGCACCGAATTGAAAACAAACCAGGATCCCTTGACGGTTAAGTACCTCATTAATATGACGAATAAAAAACGTAAAAATGCAGTATGTACCTATGCATGAATCGTCCAGCGGAACGGACGGGTTATCAGTCACTAGTAGGTGCATACCTAGCCAACAATTAATCTGGACACTGATCGGGCACAATGGGATTAAACCATTGTGCCCCATCAGTGTCCAAGTTAATTGTTGGCTGGGTATGCACCGGGAATGGGGGCATTCCTATATTAGACTGAATGGTAGACATCTACCGCAAAAATACCTTCACCGAATGCTGTATAAAAAGCAGCTCAAAGCCAGTAGAATCGTGCGCTACACATCGTCAAAAAGAGTAGCGCATCAGCGTCATTAGTTGACGAGAGGCTAGCATAGGAGGGCAGTGTCCCCGCGATTTCAAATAAGGGTGGCAATAAAACCTGGCAACATATTAGTGAAAAACTGCAGGAAAATTTGGGTTCATGGAACTCGGTTATGTGAAAGTGGGAGCTGCCGCCCTCATCAGGGGGCCGGCGATGATGATAAGCGTGAAAGGAGCTCGCCGCGACTAAACAAAAGAAAAACGTATTGAAACTATGTCTAGTTCATATATTCAGTGGTGAATCCCTAAAGCTATCAGTGACAGGTCGAAGTTAAAGTTTGACATCAGTAATAAATATGGTTTATATGTAGTTTCCTCCTCTAACATTGAAGCAGTATATGACCAATCAACCACTCGATAAGAAGAGCTAAATTTGTATTGTTATTTCTTGACCAAATTTGGGCCTTCGCCCCAATGCAAATGATCAGTAACGTAACGTTGCATAATGCATACTTATTTTCAACTCCTTATATACCTATATAAAATAGGTATATATCATACATAACATTTATAACATATATGTATATAAGGCAAATGCATTTAACTATTTAAATTAATATTGCTTGATAATAATAAAGAAAGGCGACGAAAAGATATTGAAGTTATTACCTGAAATCGACAGAAAAGATCAGTAGGATCTTGCAAATACTTTTGTTATTCATCTAACTGCGGGCTTTTCCCGTATTGCTTTTTCACGCAATACGCGACCAAAGCCGTGACGTCATTTGATATAATCAGCTGACGGCGTGGCAATGTGGCATACTCAGCTGAATGCGCAGTGTTAAGGGCCATAGACACAACAAAGGTGTTACCCGTCAAATCAGTTGGGGACACTGTAGGGAAATGCTCCAAAAATAGAGCACTCTAAAAATAACGCCAATGACGTCAGAGCCTGCCATAGACATCAATGTTAAAGCTCTAAAATTAGAGCATCTTTATGAACACTTTTTACAAAAACCACTTGCAATAAATTGTAGCAAAATGTCAGAAACCAAGGAAGCAATACAAGATACAAAAATGATCAACGATCGTGTTTTTTTTCCTGTAAAAGCCTTACCAAACCAAGATTCACATTGAAATTGTATCTTTAATTTCAAATTTGTGAAAAATAATTTGAAAAATGATATTCAACAATCTTAATTAAGTTTAACTGTTTAGTTTGGTTCTCGAATTATGTTTATTTAAATAAAAAACGCACACACACATTTGGTACATTACTTACAACGGATCTGATGTGGTTTTCAAAAAAAATAATTATGACAACTATATTTTCACAACACGTTACTCGCTCTATTTATTGAGCGTTTCAGCACCAGACAAACGGCAGGAAATCCAAAAATAGAACAGGAATCTATACTGATCCCTGTCAGTGACATATCCATAAATTTAACGTAACCAATCTATAAGCAAAGTTTTAAGTATTCTCTCGTCATATATGCCATATATGGGCCGTCAAGTGGTCGCAGTGCTACGCAACAGCCGCTTAAAAAGTCCCTTTTTCGCGACCGCTTACATTGCATCAAACTCTAAAGTTAGAGCGCTTTATTTTTTGAAGCATTTCCCTACAGTGTCCCCGACTGAAATGAGGTTCAGCTTAGCATTGAGAGGTCACGAAATGATGGATCAGATAATTTGGTATCATTTGTTTCAAAGTTTTTAAATGAAGTTTTAAGCTAACGCTACTTCATAATTCGTGTTAGAGTGATACTCATACGTCATAATTATCAGCAACTTTCCTGGAAGCATGTAGTAGAGACTGAATTGAGTTTTTGTATTTAATTGAGTTATAGGTATTTAATGTAAATTGCATGAGAAAAACAATTACAGAAGGAACAAATAAACAGTGATACGTGATATGACGTCATTTAAAGACGCAGTAACGGTTGCAAATTCAAACGCTATGTTAGGAAATATTTTGTGACCAGGCGCCAAGAACGTAACGTATTCTTTCTTAGCTTAATTACACTTTTTTCTTCCAATAAGTCAACCTTTTTATTATTATTTAAAAAAATATATATAACGTGATGTATTTCACATAACTGAGAACTAAGCCGTTTTCCGATGAATTGAGGAACAACTTACGGCCTATGGCCTTTAACATTACGTTATCAGCTATATGTGCAACGCTCTTTTTATGACGTCACACTTAGGTCGCGTATTGAGTGGATACAAATTTTGCGTTTTGCTTGTTGTGATTACATGCCCACCGATCTCTACAATTAATAAGCCATGAATGAAAGGAACCAAATAAGCAATTCACCAAATGCGCTTTTACGGCGGCCTGTTACGTGAACCCCGATTTTTTTAAATTGCCTTATTAATATTCAACATTAGGAATTTTGTAAAGTTTTGTTCTCTGGCTGTATCTAACCTACTCTTTACAGTTCTCCGCCTTCTATCTATGTTTCTCAATGTATGCACTAAATTTGTACCTTGTACACATTCTTAATTCGAAATGTTACGTAGTTTTGACACATTAGCATTGAATATTGCCTAAGAAATCCATTTTTCAGATCGCATAACACATCTATCTGTGTATTAATATGTTCTAACATTTCCAAAAATCAAACTGTCCTATTACAATTTAAGATAATGTCTGTGTTTAGAACAATAACACGACAAAATTGCTGACCTATGATACCGCCATCTGTTAAGCGGAACTTCAGCTACAAGTATAGGTGTCACAGCCAGCGAATGTGTTATTGGTTAACCCGCGAGTTACTGGGGGGGCTATTTATAGCCCCCCCCCCTCCCGTTATTCTGCAATATCTCCTAAGCCAACGTAGGTATCGTGACCAAACTTTCAGTACCTTGTCCCACGATCAATTTTACACATGCGCCGATTAAAAAACGAGGCTATGAATAGGTCAACCTCAACCGAAATGACGTCCAGAGGAACGTCTGTTCTGCGATTTTTGTGAAAAATAGGGTTTGCGGGAAACCGCCAACAAGTACAGTTTAAGAAAAACAATTCTCAAACAACAAACGACAGGTAAATCGTTGGCTATCAGACTGCTAACTCGGATTTTTTTAAATGTCGAAATGCCAAATTTGGAAATCAAATATATTTGGTAATTCAACACAAAAGTCGAATTAAAAAAAGTGAATTATGTAATTGAAGTTGGATCCAATGAATGTGTTGTAGAAAGTTGAAGTCAATACTTCAAAAATGACTGAGTGACAGCTTCAAAGACAAAATTAGACCACCTTAACTGTATAACAAAAGCAAAAAAGTGCATTTCCGTTTTTTGATTTTTCTTCGAATTTTGTATGTAACAAAAACACATGTTTCTATAGTCATTTTTCGCGTCCTAAATCGATAAACGAACCCATAAACAATGTGTTTTACAACTCCTAATGACCGGAATCTTCAGTTTGACCTCGGATGACCTTGACCTGACCCAAGGTCAAAATTAGCTTATAATGGTAATTAAAAGTGTCAGATACACGAATCGTACTTATTTACCAACTTAATATGCGTTAAAAAATGAATTTTTGAGCGACAATGCCGACCACCGGACTTGGATGGCACGGGTCAAACATTTTATTTGACGTGAACCTTGACTCCAATCGGTGACCCTGAGGATAACAATATTAGGGGTTCCCTCGACAAATTTGATAGGCTATCGAATGCCGTCGGCATTTTTAAGATCAGTCCAGTAGCCCCCCCCCCCCAGTAACTCGCGTTATGAAATATACCCCTGTAACGCGCGGGTTAAAGGGGGGGGGCGTGATCTATTGACGAGTCTCTCGGTGGTATATAACACTATGTTTTACGTATTCATGAAAATAATAATTTCCACCCCCCCCCCCAAAAAAAAAAAATGCATCAGAAGCTCATTCGATGCACTTGGACCGGCAACCTTTTTAGGTGTGCGATGTGTTCATTGACCAATCAAGGGACCGTTATCGTGCTACTCACCGCATGCAACATTTGTTTATTTGTTTTAATTTTGTTATTGATTCATATACCAACGGGCTGATACACCCACTAACAGGTGAAGTCAGGTAAGATTAAAATAGTGTCAAAATAAAAGGATAAATATAAAAATACACGTAAAAAAAAAATAATAATGATGCATAAAATAAACAATGATATACAAATACATGTAAATGCCAAATACAAAGCATTATAAAATACGAATAGATAAAACATCACGATGTATTTACAATGAAAATGGTGACCATAAAAACGCTCAATTGATCTGTGGCACCTACGACATGGCAGTAGTGGAGGCATGTCGTTTATATATACGACGTGGCCCCTGTAAGTTATGTAGCCAAGAGTGAAAAAGTCGCATTTTATCTTGGCCAAGAACAGGTTGATTTCTCTGGTACATACTTCATATCTGTTTCTATTGTTTGTTTACATATAGAACGAAGGGAAGGACGACGTTGTCAATGACCTTCATGAAGCACACTTGCCTTAATGTAGTTTTCTCTAAACCTACAATTTTTAATTAGCGAATAAATTTACTTTATTCTAAAATTAAAGTAACATCATTGTTATACCATAATGGAAGCCCAAGAAATTGTTGCTTGAAATAAAAGGGGAATATGTCCCTTTAAACATAAATATTGCAGTGCTTTAAAAAATGTAAATGCAAAACATAAAGCGGTCGACTTGCAAACATGTGGGGTGGGCACATTTCCTATGAGAGGACCCATGACACGTAGTCGCGGATTTTACAAATGAAGCACCTACTTTGCAAAATTGAACATTCCGTCTAAAACGATCTCTGGCGGACAAACCTCTACCAGGGATTGTCAGTAACTGCGTACCAACTGCCCTGATTTAATTCATAGCTAGCAGAGCAGTGGCGTCACTTTTCACCTTGAACACGGCAAATGATCGGCTCGTTTGTATTAAGGTGCGGCCGAGCGATCATCCTAAACGGAATGGACATGATCCCCGCGACCGATTGCCGCAGCTATTTACCAGAAACGGCCATGTTCGGCGCGAAAAGTCGCAATAGTGTATAGATATGCGACGATAGCGAGTGAAAATACGTCCCCTGCCACGCGACGAATGACCTTCACTGATCGCGTACTTAGCGGCCAGTCACGAGAGCTGGCAGCGGTCATCGGTCCACTTTGGGTCCCACATTAGCTACCCATTGGGTTACACATTAGGTACACATTAGTTGACACAACAGCCATCGTGGTACATATCGATTCACAGAACAGCTGCACTGGTACACGTTGGCTCACACAGGTCCGCCACAGCTCAGCCGCCAGTTTATACTGGTACGCAATGATTCACACAACAGCCATCGAAGCACACTCAGTCAAAACATTGATGGTCGGTATTTTTAAAGATGCCCTGGCATTACATTGTTTGTGGATGGTTAGTTAAATTTCAAGGCTGCAACTTACACGCGAATACCAAACACGATGGCGTTTGCCGTTTTAGAATAGCATACATATGTTTTACAAACTAACGGAGAACACAAAGCTTTCAATAAATCAGACAACACGGAAAATATAATCAGCATAGGTTTTTTGGATTTTGCGGGACAAGAATACAATTTGTCATATAATTTCGAAATGTTCTATAGAAGTGTTGTACACAAGTAAAATTTAATTAAATGCTTCAGGAAAATACCAGGAGTTGGAGTATTTTCACGTCAATAACAAACGGTAGCCCTGCCTCATGGCTACTGTTTGTTCTTATCCTATGTTGCGGTTGTTTGTGTTGATGATCTCTATCAGAACAACTGGCACAAGAACAATACAACACCGCAGGTCTCCGTCATGTCGTGGCTGAACCGAGACTTTGTATACAAAGTCTCGGTTGGCAACTTGTTGGCAAACTATAGTTTGCCAACAAGTTCCTAACAATTCTTAAGATACGCTTCAAGTCTTCTTTCGATCCATGATTTGTTATGAGTTATTTACATTTATCGACGACGGACTTGTCATACTGAACGGCTAAGGAACAATATCCGGAACAACATTCATGAATACAAGTTTACAAGGAATAAGCTGCCTAAGGCCAGTCAAAGTTTTAAAACACATAAGCCGAGGCCTATTGTAGCATGCTAACTGGTGGGAAAATGCCCCTCCCCAGTGAGCTGGTCCCCCCCCCCCCAGTGGGCTGGTTTGCCCCCCGCAATTAATTTTGCCCACCCTGATATAAACAATTCCATGTCATTTGTCGCATGATATGTACCTATTAAGATATAATAAAATATGTTATCCTGTTAAAAGATTTACGACAATACAATGATCAAATCCATCCATGATAGTCATAATTTTTAGTATTTCCGAAGAAAAGAAATATATTTAAATTTGTCCAATATATCATTAATTTAAATGTCCTTTGAACAATTGCTCATAAACGGTAGAGAAGGGGAGAACAGTGGATGTTGGACCAGGAACGTCGACACAAAATTCGGAGTATGTGGGGGAGGGAGCAACCAGGATTTCCATAATGCTAACAAATATGTTTTTTTAGAAATAATTGTTGCGCAATGCGCATGCCAATTATACGATCTTCCTTCCCACTAAGATTTTTTATTTTTTTTTTTAAATAATTTTAGTCCCGAAATGTTTTGTATGGATGGTTTCGAGGTCAGAACTCCGCGCTAAGCAGAGCCTGTTGCGCCTGGTCTGACTTCACCACCCGAATCGCGCCATTCCTGTTGGCCGGCAAATTTAGAGACGAAAGTTTTACGCTGCCGACAACATCGGACACGTGTCGCCCCGGCTCGGCTACGTCACCTGCCTTGAGTGCGACGCTGCCACATGGCGCAGGCCATCCCAGTCGGAGCAAAAGAGTTGGTATTTCGAAGGAAAGTGCAATTGCGTCACTAATATGTTTTGTTGTATTTACAACAAAGACGCTGTGGCTGGGGAGGGGATGTTTTAGAACCCTAGTTTTCTCGATGAAGATAGCGAAAACACTTCACGGCGCACAGCGCCGCAAATTTGCACAGCTTGTTGGGGCATAATTCCCCATTACGTTAGTTTTTGACATCGGTCAATTCTCAGCTAAGGTCACCATGTCACAGTCACGTGACTTTATCTCCAACAATGTTTGTGACCGTGCCGAAGCCACAGTGTTTGTCCGAGAGATGTGAACCTTGCAGGATTTCATAACGTCATAAGTACCTACAGTTCGCCTATATCTGTTTTGTATAAAGACCTTAGGAAAGGTCAATTTTGTGACGTCCCATTAGAGTTAATGGCAAAATAAACAAGTGTTTTCTATTCAGAGAACATGCATTATATCAAGTCAATTATTTCATCGTCATGTTATTTAGCTAATTCTTGATAACGCTGGTGCAATTGTTGCTCAGTGACCTCTGCAAGGTCAGCTGAGGTCATATGACGTCACAAGCACTTGTTTGCCAATAACTTTTGATATCATTAAGATGAATATGTGCCAATGACACCACTGTGTTTGTCTCCAAGAGTCGCATCACCCTATATGAAACATGACCTATATGGGTTACAGAAAGAACTTAACCTGAGGTCAAATTTTGAAGTTGACCTAACCCGGTCAATATGATACGATTCAAAGTGTCTTTATGAACGAACACGATGGTGTTACAATGGGGACTCTATGTGCAGCCTATAATATGTTATTCCCGTCATTTTGTGCAGAAAATGTCATAGTGACATTTGGTGGCCCTTAAAGCCTAAGATATTGACCTGAGCTAAAAATGTGTATGCAACGGAGATTGTATTTGTCATGAATTGTGGATTATTTGATTCCGTTTGCTCCTAGCTATCATAAGTCCCGAGATATTGGGGGATTCTGAAGAAAAGTCCTATACTTGAAAAATTAGATCTTTGATGACCTCTGGTGACCAGATTTTAACCTGAGCCCAAAAACGGACAAATAGTTTCAACATGACTTGTGGCGTGCTATTGAACAATGTTTTTTTTCGTCTACTCCCCATAAGAGACGAGCTAGAAGGTGGGCGTTTAGACGCCCCCGCCAACACGCAAAGTTGGCGCCGAGCACCTGCAGGGCGCTTGTTTAGTGCTTTTCTGTATCCGCAAGGTTTAACTTTGAACGTTTTGACTCGATTTCCAAGTATAGAGACCAGCCTTCGGGATTGGTTGGACCAGAGAACTCCGGAGCGAATTGAGACATATCCCATGCTACCTTGATCACCTTCGGCCTTATGGCCAAACTTACGCCATGGGATTATTTCTGTAAGTAGACGCGTTGTTAATTGTACTTAAAACCATTCAATACCAGGCGAGCAACCATGTCTTATGCAAGCAGTGATCCCCGTCAATATTTGGCCAGTTCCCATTGTTGTTGTTTTGTTTTTGTTTTGCAATTTTCTTATTTAGGGAAGGTGAAAGTAAGACAAGTCAGTGGGGGAAAGATGGCCTACGCCTGACCTGATCCGAGGACAGGTCAAGTCAAGTCAATGTCGCATTTTACATTGAAAGAGGTGTCTCTTCAAGTCAAACACAATTGCACCACATTGCTCTATATTGATTCGGTAAAAAGTTGTGAAATAAAAAATGACGCATGACCTCTGGGTCCTGCGACCGCGTAAAGGTCGCAGGACAACAATAGCATATAGATATATTTAGCAAAAGAAGCGTGAGTCTGGTGAAAAATTGACACGTTTAGCCAATTCCTGTGGAATTATATGCACTTTCATGCTTTCCAGTGCCTTATGATAATGACTGGTCACAAAATCGATTTCAACCTAGAATTCGATCATCGATATAAAGATTATTTAAACAAATGTATGTATTTATAACCTGATTAAATCATGTGGGTTTCAAACTGATCGGTAAACCAATCTGGATGCGGCACGACCTTACATTTTTGGAGGTGGGATCACTAGACTAAACCTAGTGACCTGAACTGAAGAGACCCGAGGACAAACAACATAATTAAAGCAATCGATAGGGAAACAGTTGTACCAAAAACAGTGGCGCAAAATGCCGTCATTTTCCGCTATTTAAAAAAGGACCTTCCACCCCTTCCACCCCCTGTTGTCGCACGTGTTAACGTCTGCCACATGCCACAGTTTCCCCCCTGCCTAAAAATCCTGGCGAAGTAATTGCATGGATGTATACCTCAGGAATTAGAATAATAAACATTTAGTTCCTTTGGTCTCTTCATGCTATGTATGCCCGAATTGCGCAAACTGCCCCTCGAGTTGGATCGAATTGCCACAACCATGGGATAAGTTGTGCAATACGTAACATTTTATTTCGTGTCATTTTATAAAGTATAACTACTCCGTTATTGTGACAAATTAATTGCTTTTTACTTCGAACAATTAGCTTAATTTATCGTCCCTCTTTCTAGTCCGTTATTTGGGGCTCTTGGACTATCGTAATAGCCAGACACGGTTAACTGGAATTATTTATATCAGAGTCATGCTTACGTCCTTTTTGATGTAATGTGCATGTCTTATACTTAGTCCCACCTCACCCTCTCTCGCACCAGATGAACTATTACACCTAATATTAAAATAGGCCCTGACAAAAGCTAAAGCTATTCACCTTACACGGGAACGAGACAACAGACGACAAATAAAGGGACACTGCCTCTTTCGGATGATATCGCAAAAACATGCTAACACGCACAAGTCTAGGAGGGGTACTATAGAATACCTTAATTTGAGCTTATCGTCCTCTCTACGCCTCTACACAACGCTTGCACACGCTCGTCTTAATACTATACAAAAAGTACATATGTATAATCTATAGCATTTCTTTAATTAATACTATCAAATCAATACACACCTGGTTTGCGAAAAAGTTTATCCACACACCACCAACTACAGTAAGTCATACATAAGGCCAGCGAGATTGGCGCTCGACCGACCCAAGATAATATATCCTCAAGCCAGTTCAGAAACAATATTTTCAGTAATAAGTTGTTGTATTACATACACTTGAGTATCAGGGAGTAACTTAAACAATGTATTAACCAACTTCCGATTACCACATCACCAAAACGTTATGGAAGACAAACTTATATCAATTTGATAGTAGAGCCAAAATACTATTCTCCTAAGGTGAAAAAAAATTACCTCTCATCCTTCGGTTCAATATATCCACTTTTCCACTATTATGGCCTAATTATAAGAGTTATAATTCAGAGCTAATTAAATAAGAAAAAACGAATTTTTCTGATCTTGACACATCTCTTACACAGAATTTCGACAGAATGACTTAGAGGCAAAATAATAATAATAATTAGTCATTTACAATAAGTATCTGACATAACTCAATGATAGCAATTAAATTCCTGATCTTGTATTTGTTACATATACCTTGTTAAATGGCTGAGATACTTAGTCAAGCTCATTGTAGCTGGATAGTAAAAACATGAACTATTTACAGATGTGATATTGGGACGAAACGGTCTGCGCTCGTACCATCAATAAACGCCTCTCATGGTGCTATTAATCAAATCACACGACTTAGAGATTTATTTTTAACAATATACACATTAATTTATCATCTTTGAACCACGACAGTGTCCACTTTATCGCACCTCTATGACCTTTTCCGAGTAGTATGCATTCTCCTCACCTCCTTAAACTAAATACTTAAACGTTACAGTGTTGTGAGATCGCTAATCTAAAACAATGTAGACCATGATAACATATCCAGGCATAGGCACTGATTCAGTCATATTAAAGCTGTACGTTGTATACAAAGGTTATGCTCAAAAATAATGACTGACACTACTGAACAGTAATCGTTGTTATTTATATATAAAGTCATACATCATCACCATTAAACAACCATTTGTGGCCACTAAGTTCGACCATCATGTAGCATAACCATCAAAAACTGCAAAAGTGGCGCATCTACACACTACGTCCTCTTCCTCTAGCTGTCTCTAGTGAATCTTCTGCTTGAGCACCATCTCACAAGCTGGCCTTCTCTCAGTCATAGCTATAATTAAATATCTCAGTTACATACACGATTGAACGAACAGGGTCTGTTTTCCTTCTACCGGTGGAATTAGATGCGACCTACAAGCTCAGCAGTAGACATCAACTCTACCAACAGCCTATTAATTGTGGTCAATTGGAACCATGAGCATTACAATCAAGCTCACCACAAAGCTACGCGATACATGATCCTTCTCTCACATACCGCAGGTCCCCATAATCATTATAACACGACATGGTCACCACTCATCCATTCGAGGGCTTCTATGATACATTATATGAACACACGACATCCAATTATGCAATTAAAAACCTTTCGGACCACTCCGTGCATATAACGTTGTCAACAAAGATTGCTTTTTAAAATGATTGAGCCATATTTGTTCAACACAAGTTTCGTGTTAAGCTATTAACATTTTAAAGCCAAATCATGGACTATTTTGGGTTGTTCAAGGTGCTTCTAATCACGAATACTAAAGAATTCAAGGCTTAAACAAGGTTTCATGCCCATGACGAGCAGAAGGAAAAGGACACCCATCATTGAAGCAGGATAGAGAATAGGCATGTAAACTGCCTCCAGGATTGGAAAGCCTGCAGATATCCTTCCAGTTTAAGTCCCAACCCTCTGGTCTGGAATTTGGTTGCATACATATTTAAATCCGGTCCCGCACTAGGCAAAGGCTGCTGGAGCCCTAGTCTCATCATGGGATAGAGCAAGTCATGTCACTCATGATCACTGGTACAAATTAAGTTCCTTAAAGAGAATGTTTCACCTTTCTGAACGTTGTCAAATATACCCCCGTTGTAGTAAAAAATGCAAAGTAAGTGCTGGTGAAAACAATGGTAATATTTGTTTCTCGAAAGTCACTTAACTTTATAAGGATTAGGTTTTTTAAATGTTGGACAATGACTTATTTTTTAGCCATCTAACTTACTATTTAAAGAAAGTCTGTCCGTCTGTTCGTCCACACCAAATGTTTGCCTTATGCATTTTCTTAATTAGAAATAGTATGTAGGTTTGACACATTAGAATAGAATATTATCTAAGAAACTAAGGGGTCCTTTGACGGGAAACGTACAAAAATGTAGTCAGCTTAGTCAACATCTTACGTACGTTCCCATGCGGGCGGCTACACGGTCTAGCCTGAGTAAGAAGAGCTATATTAGCGCAGATTGGTAATGCTCCGACTCAGATTTTTAGACTGACTCGACTTGAACTCACAGCGCGTAATACCTTAATTTGTAACAAAAATTAATCTCCGGGATTTGCACTTAGCCTTGAGCACTAGAATAAGAGCCCATTTCTACTACATCTCGTCATAGCCGTGTAGTTAGTTAAAATATTACCAAAATTACTTAGTGGGTTCTGTAGTTTAAAAAAACACCAACCATTTGACAAATTAAAGTACCACTCACTCAGTCTGTCTACGCTTAGTCACTATCTCTATTTAAGCTCTTACACCTTACCTTATTTATTATATATATTAAACTACACTAAAACCTATTATATACCAAACTGTAGAGCACCAATTATGATGACATAACGCAGTCACTCAATTCAGCAGAGCCTAAATCTTAAAATTGACAAACACGTTTCTTTTTCATTAAAATCGCTCAATTTAAAACACATTCTGGCACAGCGCGTATGTGGAGAGGAGTATCTCTCTTACTATATGGTTACCCAATGCGCGAACGGCACTCTCGACAAATATTAAGTCGTTCCTTTACTCCGCAGGACCAACTATCTTGGAAGTTTGTCTCAAAAGCTGTCAGTCCAAATCAGGCGGCTGCACCAGCCTGGGTTGGCACTATTCTGTCTGTAAAGCCAGGAGAGATAGGAGAAGAATACATAAGCGATAGTGACATTCCTTTCGGGATGACTTCCTCAACACAAGCCACTGTATCACTTGTACCACTGCTGTGAGGGACTGAGAGATAATACATGTATCGCCCTCTTCTCTCTAGCGCGCTTCACAGAACTTGTCTCGCCTACTCACTAAGCAATAAACAGCATCGCGCAAAGCATTCCTTTTATTTTTTGCTTAAGCACTTATATAGAGAATGTCACATGTGAGTGTTTTTTTGAGTCTCGAGGAGATTGTGTCTTTATCAGACACTGAGAGGACAGTGACGTGGCCGCCCTTGTCTCTGCATAAAGCGAACACCGATAGAGCACGTATCGGGTTGTTAACAACTAGTACTTAGATACTTGTCTACCTAGATGTCGCTACGTTATAGCTGATTGCGCTAGTGTTGTGTCATTAATTTATTATTTCCCATATGCTGGATTACTGTTCCATCGTCTTCGTGACAATTTCTGAAGCTTGTCTTGTGGTCCGAGGCCGAATCGGCAGCAGAGGAAGCAAAACGCTCACGTGATGTATGCGGGGAGAGAGCGCGGTTCTGTCTAAAAATAAAATTAAGTCTTGTCCGCTTGATCGCCCACATTATTCTTGTCACCGCAATACTCTCGTATTATCATACACTGCTCGTCTAGAGCCGAATAGTAGCGCAGAACTCAGTCCGCAAGGTTTAAGCTGTAATAGCGATCTCATCGAACCTAAATGCTGCTCAAACCGAGAGGCCTTTTCACATACGCCTTATTAAGATGTCCTGAGCATCTTCCGACACCCGCGTACCGGAAAAGTATTTTGAAACGTCCATATCTGAGTGTAATATGAGAGGCTAAGGATGTCCCTGAGCTGCACTATGACTTCATAACTATGTCACAAAGGTGCTACCGAAGTCGACTGCGCGCGATACATATATGAGAGTTCAACTATATGTGAGTACTGTTGCTGTTCATATTACAAATGTATATATATTTGTTAATGAACCATTGAGCACTGGAGAGACTGGTTGACATAGCCGGAGTGAATTATCTCGGAACAATCACCTGACGCCCATTTCATGCACCTCTCACCTACTTGTTAGGTCTGTTTCATATTGATCTATCAGTTATCACAATAAGTTCGGCTAAGTGATATCCACCAAATCCCAACGTTTACCACACCTACGGTCACATCACCTAGATGCGAGTGCTCGTTAAAGTCACATGCATGATATTCAGGTCTGACATCTCATCTATCGGTAGAGATTATGCTCAACAGTGGGAAAAGATTGGGTACTTAAAGCAACCAGGATCCGTCAGGTCATATCATTGCGCCGATTATTCTTCACTATTATGATTCTCTAGACAAGGAGATCAAGCAGCGACCGTGCACGATTCGAAATGTCCACCATTTCTGGCCACGCATATCTCTGCCCGACGGTGCACCTCTGCGGCCACCTTCCGGCATTTCTGGGCCGTCACTGATCTCACGATCTCCGTGACAGCGGCCTTCAACTCCGGGATGCTTCGGGGACCACTTTTGAATGTTTTTCCCTTCACATTACCCCAGAGGGAAAAGTCAGAGTGTCAAATCTGGAGACCTCGCCGGCCACGTGACGGAGGTGCCCCTGGAGATTATCCGCCCTTCGAACCGCTCCTGGAGCCACCTGATGGTAGCGGTAGCTGTATGGGCGGGGGGCATCCTGTTGCAACCACTGTTCGTTTACGTTGTCAACACACCTCCTTTGAAGCGCGATCCAGAACTTGTTATGGACCTGGCGATAGCGTTCTGCATTGACCATGGCTGCATTCCCCTCGTCATCTTCAATCCAGATTGGGCCAATGGTGCCAATGCTGCTCACTGCGCACCATTCGGTGCACTTCTTTGGGTGGAGGTCTCGTTGTGATACCACGCCTGGTGGTGTTTCGCTCCAGAATCGGTTGTTTTGCGAGTTTACCCTGTCATCAAGGTAAAATGTGCCTCGTCAGTGTACCACCCCTTCTAAAAAAAAAACACCGTTTCCTCGCATTTCTGCAGAATCCATTGGCAGAATGTCGAGGGAGCATTCTGGTCGGCTTCAGTCAGTTTGCTCTTCATAGGTAGATTGTAGGGGTACATATTAAGGTCATTTTAGAAAATTATTTGCGCGGTTGAACCACTGCAGCCCGCTTCTTGCCCGAGGCGCCGGTGAGATTTCCTGGTGTCATTTTCAATGAGCGCGCGACAGAGTTTAAACCCGCTCTTGTGTCTATATACCCTTTTTTCGCCCAAGAAACACGACTTCTGGAGGTTTTGGCTAATATTTCCAGCTCTCAGGTATGTCTCAATTAGGGAGAGAAAAGTATTCCTGGCTGGCGCTGACTTAACTTTAAAATAGGTTTTGAAGCGTCTCTGCGTCAAAATGATCGATTTTGTTTCTAAGTTAAATTGCAACTATTTTAACTCTTTGCATCGTGCTGTAACATCACATGAACGATAATTATATGTTTGGAGTCAAACAAATTGCAATGAATTATGCTTTTAGCTCGTGTATCGAACACTTGCAATTACTTACATTATGTACCCCTAATGCGTCCACCAAATGTGTCAGTATTTTCAGAAACACCCGGTATAACTAACTGCATATGCTTTTTATTTTGTAAGTTGACTGACGGAATGGTGATGTTCAGTTTGCAGATTTTATTATTAACAAAGTAAAATTTTTATGTGGTTCACGCTAAAGAGAGTGATTTAAATATAAGTGCGGAGGAGACCATTCCATAGGATTAACTGAACACTCGTTGTACCCAATCCCAATGTTTTTTTTAAATTATGATCCGAAATGTTAATATGGGCATCGCATGGCTTATAACTGCAGTGAAGGTGTGTGCGAGACGCCGCGCTTATCTTAGCATGAGCCTGTGCGCTGGTCCTTGACCATCACCATCTCTCGATTCACTTATCTCAGATTTCCTTTGTTGGCTGGCCAGAATTCCTTAGAGAGCCAATGTTATGTTATTTATATTCGTGTCTGCCGGATATATTCTCGGTTACCATGTGTCACGTCTCCTCGCTCTTGCTGACGATTCTTACCTGGCTTCGAGTGCGACACGCTTGAAAACACGGCACAAATTACAAGGCCAATCGGACGCCTCTACGGATGTCAAGATATGCGTAGCGCCGAAGCGACTCGAACCCCAGCGCAAACTGCCACTACTAGAGAGTAAGGTCAGAAAGACCAGCCGCGGTACTCTCTTTATCCACCATTGCAAAGCCATACTTGACCGAGGCCTCGGACACCATATTAAACATTTATGTGGAATCGCAGAATCACTCTCTCCATTCACAATTCCGGCAAGTTTACCAAATCTTTCGGACAAAAACTGTGGCTTTGGCACGATCACAAACATTTTGGAAGGCAGGGTCACTTAAAGTAACCTGGTGACCTGACCTCGGATGACCTGAAGTCCAAATTTTGAAAAAGTGTGGACAATTGATGTTCAAACAGTTGTACAAAGTTTGGCATTTCTGCGCGCCGCCGTTTTTCCGCTATTCCGGAAAAACCTCAGGGGATCAAAATGACCCTCCCCTTCCAGGGCGAGGGTTAAAATGCTTAAAAACGGTTAAGTTAAAAACGGAAATAATTAGCCTGATGATTTGAGGTGCTAATGTTTTTTTTTATCTAACGGGGTCAGTTTCGGGAACCAGACTTTGCAGGTGAAATCGAACACGCCTAATCTATCGATACACATCAAAAACTCTATATCGGCCCGCGAGGTGGCAAACTCCCTTTAACCCGCGAGACAACTTCGCCATGGTGGGGGGTCAAAATGACCCCTCTCTAGCTCTAAAACAAAAAGGGATAGAAAGACGCGAAAAAAAAACGTTCGAAAGCAATCAACGGGTACATTCGAAGTTAGAGAGACGATTTTTGGCTAAGGTCAATATTGAGGTCACCAGAGACCTCTGGTGACCTCAACATTTTTATCATTGCATCTCAGAGGAGTGCAAAGATAAAATTATTCCTGCACTGCAGACCCAATGGAAAATCAAACTCTACAAGAAATATAAATTTGTCTAGTAAGTTGACGAGAAACCTCCCGGTAATTACTCGCGCAAATTTACTCACAAATTTATCAATCGCAATTATCATGTCTATACCATTGCATAGTCGTCGCCTTCATTTTAGTGGTACATTGATAATTGATACCTATCTATTCTGTGTGACTCAGGCATGGCTTCGCCCGTATAACTTGAAGATCTATTGGAAAGGAAATAGCTGCAAAAAGATGACAGTACAGTTATTGAAAAATACAACATGTCAAAACATTTAATGATGTCTGGGCTCTGGCCCATTGTCACATACAATTTGGAATAATCCGGGCACAATGTAATGTTTTGTCACAATCTGCTTTGCAGGTTTCATGTTGTTGCGATGTTGTATGACCAAATATACTACGTGAAACACAATACTTTCATCGGTAAGCTAGCTCACACCACTCGAACGTCCGGAACAACTGCACTCCTGCAGGCCTCAGTTACAACAAACAGAAAGCAACATTTAGAGGTAGGTGGCAGCACTGTACAACATACTATGTCGATCACAGCGCCCTCTATACTGCAGCTCGGTGTCGCGGCTGCTCGGTGTGGCACCTCGTGACCGATCGTAAATATTCTACAGTGGTCAATCTTAGCAAACATTTAGATCCGCCGCAGTTATTGACATCCGCGGCCCGTCCGGCCAAAAACACTTTGGGAAATGTGACCTCAAGCTCCATATGCTTTAATTTTGAAACATTCACTACAGTGGCGTCGCCAGGGGCAGCTGGGCAGCTTGCCCCCCAACCTCCGATTTGGGACCCCTGAGATCGATACAGGTTCGAGGAGATTTTGAGGTCAGAAAAAATGGGGTAGGTTAACAAGTGACCACGTCCAGAGATTTGCCCCTTGGCACTAGATATTATATTTTTACATGCGGATTTCCAACAAATCCTCTACAAATTGTCTAGAATCTGTCGACTGCCGTCCCGATCACGGTGAATCCTGGATATTTATAAACGTGATACTATGATCTCAGTAGACCTGGAATCAGGCTTCTTTACTGGATCCGTTTTGGGTATCTGTATGTATGTCTGGTATATAGAGAGTAGGGACGAAGTCAAGGGAGGCTATGGCCCTCCCCATGGGCCCTCCCCACCGCGGGGGCAGCGGGGGCAGCTTGCCCCCGCTGTGGAGAAGCAGCGGGGCAAAACTAT
>VOPJ01003995.1:0-26107 GCA_014673585.1 Semibalanus balanoides
TGGTGTGGCCCCCTGAGGCTGACACGGTGCTGTGGTGTGACCCCCCTGAGGCTGACACGGTGCTGTGGTGTGGCCCCCTGAGGCTGACACGGTGCTGTGGTGTGGCCCCCTGAGTCTGACACGGTGCTGTGGTGTGGCCCCCTGATGCTGAAACGGTACTGTGGTGTGACCCCTGAGAGGGTGACCTGAGGTGCTAATGGTGACTTGACGACATGGGTTTATTCGACTTCATGAGTATCAAGATGCGTGAGAGTGTATATGCACGCGATATGCTTGCCGGAGTACCTTATTGGAACTGTAAATAATAATACAGATATGGACGGTTTTTGTTCTTTGTGTGCCTATGATTCACTTGGTCAAACATAACATCAATCTATTCGTGTGGAGTGCTGATGAAACAGGTCGACTCGTTGCATCACAATAGCTGAAGTGTTTTACTAACGTGCCGGTGGGTTCACTAACAAGGCCAACAAGGCAAACTAACAAGGAGGCTTTGTGAACTAACGGGTACAGTGCACAAAGCCACCTGCACCCTTCGTTCAGATCTAGCATGAAACATGGGAAGTGTGACAGTGCTCGCCTGCTCGGCGTTGCAGCGACCCCATGTGTGATTCACCATGTTTGTCCGTCTGTCCTCCGTCTGTCCTCCGTCTGTCTTCCGTCTGTCCCCCGTCTGTCCCCCGTCTGTCCCCCGTCTGTCCTCCGTCTGTCCTCCGTCTGTCCTCCGTCTGTCCTCCGTCTGTCCCCCGTCTGTCCTCCGTCTGTCCTCCGTCTGTCCCCCGTCTGTCCTCCGTCTGTCCTCCGTCTGTCCTTCTGTGGCGGACGGCCTGCGCCCTGAGGCTCAGTCCACCCCCGGTGAGGTGACGGCGCCCACACTGTCTGGTACCATTACGCCTCTTTTGTCTCTCTCCAGCGGTGGAGCTGACGTCCGGTGGCTATTTAAAGACCCGGTCCCAGCGCCGCTCGGAGGACCCAGCGGGGAGGGGACGCTATCACCTGGGGCAGGGAGGGGGGGGGGAGGAGGATGACACCGAGACAGCGGGCGATGACGCCGCTGACGTGACGCCATAACGCAGCCGGAGGAGAGGTCCGATGACGTCTGCGGTAGGAAGGGTTCGGCTGAAGAGGGACGGCATCGGCAGGGAGGGCGAGTCTGACGCCATTCAGAGTGACTTGCTAGTTAGGGACGGCTCGACACGCCGGCAATAATTACAGAGAATCAGACAACACAGATTACAGATACAAATACAAGACAGAGAATCAGACGAGTGTCTCCCCTCATACCGGTACGACACTGGGGATGGAAGGGAGGGAGCACAAGCGTAGAAACGTGGCAAAAAGTGAGGGGGCCAGCGAAACTTCGATCTCGTCTCTTGAGGGGAACTCAATCCCCCTACACGGAATCTCTTTGCAGATTTGAGCTCCTTTCGTCTTGAAGAATCTGTTGCGCTTTAAAATGTTTATAACGAAATACAATTGTTGATTAGCAAAAAAATCGACAAAAAGTGAGGTAGCCATGGCCCCTGCGGCGTTCCTATGCCTATGGAGGGGAGTTTTATCGCGGCACATTAGGATGTCAGCAGAATTAGGTTTGTCCGCATGCGTGTGCGCAGAAGGGCATACCTACTTAATCCGCTTTATACCGGTGCTTCTATGTCTTTTTATCTCTGCGATACAGCACATGACATACGCACGGACAGATACGACAGCGAGAAGCCCATGTTAAATACGAGGGAATAGCTGTAGCTATTATACAGACTTCATCATCCGGAATGTATGCATCCGTCATAGCGAACTTTGTCCGGCGTCGGATATTCATCAGATCAGACCAATAACGTCTGATCTTCCACATGAAGAAACCACCGTGCGTGTTCCTCTGGTCCCGCTCTCTCCTGATATCTCTACCACCCTTACCACCATCACCAGCACCTGGGTCCTTCACACTACATCACGGGACTAGAGCAACAGCATCATAAATAATCGTCACCTTTTCAAAGGATCGAATCGGCTCGTTTCTCAGGCGATTATACCGTACCACCTCACAGCGGCGCCCCGCGACTGACGTCGCCCTTTTCTCTGTCGTCATCGGCCATTGGTTTGTCGCATTTCTTCATTGGTTCCGCCGACAGAGAGCTGGCACGGGGTGGCGAGGTGGTGTGACCCGCCTCACTGGACTCACAGGTTCAACACGGTTCACCGCTGCGTTCACCCGCGTTCGCCACAGCCGGACATGAATGGCTGCCGTCGGGCAGGATGCAGTACACCACCAGTCAGCAGTCAGCAGTCAAGCAGTCAGCAGTCAGCAGTCAAGCAGTCAGCATGTCAGCAGTCAGCAGCTCAACAAGTCAGCAGTCGGCACGTCAGAGTCAGCAGCTCAGCATGTCAGCAGTCGGCAGTCAGCAGTCAGCCTAGTCAGCAGTCAGCCAGTCAGCCAGTCAGCAGTCAGCCAGTCAGCCAGTCAGCAGTCAGCAATCAGCAATCAGCAGTCAGCAGTCAGCAGTCAGCAGTCAGCAGTCAGCAGTCAGCAGTCAGCAGTCAGCAGCAGTGTCTGTCGACGTCATCGGTACATCGTTAATCGCGCCGTGACTGGTCAGTCTCTGTGGCAGGTGACGCCAGTTGGCCATCGCAGCCAGCTGTGATTCGCAGACGGGTCTAATTCGCTTCACCCCTCACCCCTGCTGATCCGCGGTCGGACCCTCACCGGCGACCGCCAGGTGTCACAGGCTGCTCGGAGACAGAGTGGAGGAGGGCAGGGACCTTGGCCAATGTGTTACAGGTCGACAGAGTATATCAGAGAACGAGACTAGAACTCACGACACGATGAGCCGTTCTGAAGTCTCTCTGGACCTCGCCCCCGCCCCTGCAGGGTCCGTGAGCGGTGCAGGGCGCCTGACGGGACCGCTTTTCTGTGTCAGTCTCGGTAACCCCGCCCCTGCGGGTCCGTGAGCGGTGCAGGGCGCTCTGACGGGACGTTTTTCTGTGTCAGTCTTTTGGTGCCACCCGCCCCCGCAGCGTCCAGTGAGCGCGTGCAGGCGCCGACGGACCGCTTTTCTGCTATCGTCTTGGTGACACCTCGCCCCCGCAGGGTCCGTGAGCGGTGCAGGGCGCCTGACGGGACCGCTTTTCTGTGTCAGTCTCGGTGACACCTTCGCCCCTGCAGGGTCCGTGAGCGGTGCAGGGCGCCTGACGGGACCGCTTTTCTGTATCTTTTCTGTGTCCGTCTCGGTGACACCTCGCCCCCGCAAGGTCCTTGAACGGTGCAGGGCGCCTGACCCTGAATCTCTGTCTGTCTCTGTCTCTGTCTTTGTCTTTGTCTCTCTCCGCTTTTCTGTGTCAGTTTCGGTGTCGTGAGGTGTGGGCGAGGCCGGCTCGCTCCAGGATTTAAACCGCACCTCATGAGACGCGATGGCCTCAAAAGATAACCAAATACTGAAAAAACGGCCGATAACTGTGATTCTGGGTGCAATATGGCACGTATCATGTCATAAATCATACCAATTTGACACGCTTTGTTGTTCTGTAAATGACTAGCCCGTGCTGGACAGAGAACACCTGTCCAGCACGGGTTAGTCACTGGGCAAGTTTGCAAACGGACTCAGCTATCAAGCAATCTATTTTCCTCTTTGTTCCCTTTTATACACCAGTTCACAACCTCTTATACATAAGCCTCTGTTATTACACTATTTTTACCACGACCTGATTTAAAGGACACACCGACGATATATGTTTCAATGCTGATGTATGCAAGCTGACATCAACAAAAACCTCACAACAGTATACCCACTTACTGCTTGTGACTTATTACGAGCAATGTGTTTGTTGGGTTTGTACAAACGCCCACTTTTTCTTTTCCCGTTAACATTTGTCCCGTTGTAATATAACAGGAAAATCTCGCTTGACAAAACTGTCAGCACGCGAATGGGGTGGAACTGCAGCAGCGGCAGAAAAGTATGAGGCGAAGGCCACAGGTTAGCGGCCGCGGGGATGCCGGGGAGGCTGGTAGAGGGAGAGAGAGGGAGAGGGATACCCCTGAGTCATCGACAGCGGCTCAGAAATCCCACCGACGACTGTCATGTCACCCTGAGACGACTTTCTGGCAAAAGGGCAGTTGCATCAGCATTCTGTTACTAAAGACACCGAAAAGTGACGCTAGAAACTATAGCTTTAATTCATCACTATAACCTATCGATTTATGAAATTAGTATTCTGAATAAATATCTGATAAAGGACAAAACTGTCAGCTTTTCTTTAACTGCTTTTCTGCTGTTTAACTGCTTTTCTTGAATCATATTTTTCTTTAAATAATGTACATTCAGCGACATCTTTTTAACAACGTATTGCAAAAATCAGACAACTTAAAGTCTGCATTACAAGTATTTACTTGTGGAATTTAACAAACTTATATAACAAATGAATGAACAGGCCAGCAGAAAAACAAATTTCAGCAAATTCAGCACCAGCCGTCAGTAACTGATCTCCCGTCCAAAACAGCTGGCTGAATCTCCGTCCAGCAACAGTGGCTTGATCTCTCTCCGCCCAGAACAGTGGCTGATCCTCCCACGCCCAGAACAGTCTTGATCTCCCGCCAGAACGAGTGGCTGATCTCACCGTCCATTGAACAGTGGCTGATCTCCCCGCCAGAACCACATAGGCTGATCCCCGCCCAGAACAGTGGCTGATCTCCCGTCCATGAACAAGTGGCCTGATCTCCGAGTCCAGAAAAAAGTGGCCTGATCTGCCACCCAGAACAGTGGCTTGATTCCCCGTCAGACACGTGGCGGCTCTCCCCGCCCAGAAACAGTGGCTGATCTCCCCGCCAGAACAGTGGCTGATTCCCCCGTGCACAGAACAGCTGGCTGAATTCCCAACGCAGAACAGTGGCTTGATCTCCCACCCAGAACAGTGGCTGATCTCCCCGTCAGAACAGTGGGGCTGATCTCCCGTCCAGAACAGTGGCTGATCGCCCCTGCCCAGAACAGTGCTGATCTCCCCGCCCCGAAGTGGTGATCTCCCGTCCAGAACAGTGGCTGATCTTCCCCGTCCAGAACAGTGGCTGATCTCCCCGTCCAGAAAGTGGCTGATCCTCCCGTCCAGAACAGTGGCTGATCTCCCCGCCGAACAGGCTGATCTCCTCGTTCCAGAACAGTGGCTGATCTCCCGCCAGAACAGTGGGCTGATCTCCCGCAGAACAGTGGTGATCTCCCCGCAGAACAGTGGCTTTGATCTCCCCTGTCCAGACAGTGGCTGATCTCCCGCCCAGAACAGTGGCTTGATTTCCGCGTCTCAAACAGTGGCTGTATCTCCCGTCCAGAAAGTGGCTGATCTCCCCGTCCCCAGAACAGTGGCTGATCTCCCCGCCCAGACAGTGGCTGATCTCCCTCACCCTAGAACATGGCCTGATCTCCCACCAGAAAGTGGCTGTCTCCCACCGCAGAACATAGTGGCTGATCTCCACGCCCAGAACAGTGGCTGATCTCCCGCGTCCAGACAGTGGCTTGATCTCTCAGTCATGAACAGTGGTCTGTCTCCCGTCCGAACAGTGGCTGATCTCCAAGTCAGCAACAGTGCTGATCTCGCGCCCAGAACAAGTGGCTGATCTCCCCGTCAGAACAGCTGGCTTGATCTCCGTCCAGATGACAATGGTGGTGATCTCTGTAAGTTCCAGAACAAGTGAGCATGAATCTCCACCCAGAACAGTGGCTGATGCTCCTCTCCAGAAAGTGGCTGATCTCCCCGTGACCTAGAGAGCAGTGGCTGATCTGCCGAGTCCAGAAACAGATGGCTGATCTCTCCCACCCAGAAAAGTGGCTGATCTCACCCGTCAGAGACGTGGTGATCTCCCGCCAGAAAGTGGCCTGATTCCCCGCCCGACATGGGCTGATCTCCCCGTCAAGAACAGTGGCTGATCTCCCGTCAGACCAGTGGCTGATCTCCCCCGTCCAGAACAGTGGCTGATCTCCCCACCAGAACAGGGCTGATCTCCTTCCCACCATTTTTTGTTTCAATTTTTTCAGATTACCTCAGAACGTGGCTGATCTCCCCCATGAAGTGGCTGATCTCCCCACCAAGAAAACAGTGGGCTGTCTTCCACCCAGAAACAGTGGTGATCTCCCGTCCAGAACAGTGGCTTGATTCCGCCCAGAACGTGGCTGATCTCCCCGCCCAGAAACAGTGGCCTAGACATCTTCCACGAGTCCAAGAACAGTGGCTGATCTCCCCACCCAGAACAGTGTGTCCCTGATTCTCCTACCGTCAGAACAGTGGCTGATGCTCCCCGGTACCAGAAAAAGTGGCTGATCTCCCGTCCAGAACAGTGGCTGATCTCCCCGTCCAGAACAGTGGCTGATCTCCGAGTCCAGACTGTAAGTCGCGGCACAGCCAGCGGCACGTCCGCCGGCTCCGGTCACGTGACATTTAACACGGCGTCGCTTCACGGTCACGTGTGCCGTCGGCTCTGCGGTGAGCGCCGGTCACGTCTGTGGTCGTGTGGCCCTCTCAGCTCCCTCTGGGGATAGGAGGGGGGCTGGAGGTCACTCGCCAAGGCTGCAGGGATGGTTACCTGAGCTCAACACAGAGACCGACACCGACACCGACACCGACATTGCAACGACGGGAGAACCTTCACGGACATCAAAACCCAACTCCGGTCACCTGCACGCGCGGAGTCATGAATTGCGGACACACACAGATTTACCCATTGCCACCCCCCCACACCCCTGAGGTGACTGTTTCAGTAGCTGCAAAGCACGGATACAAGAGCGAAAATGCGGGATCAAGCTTTCAAGGAATGAGTGATGATCGCGCCCAATTGTTTGAGCCCAGTTCGATTTTGTTAGGGTATCCACAGCTGAGGTCGAACATTCAACGGATGGTTACTTCTAGATTGACCTCGTACGTTATACAAAGCGAAACAGTTCTCATGATAATCCCATTGCAATCTGTTGGCATCAAAGCAAACTTCCGAATGTTTTTTTTTCAGCTTATTCGATCAAACCAATAGGCTGACCAGAAAATAGAAGGAAAAATCATTTTCGAGAGGATGGGTTGATGGCATGACGTTTAAACGTACTTACGAAGTTAAATGATCAATAGTATGGCACGCATAGTCATTTTATTAAAGATAGGCATAAGGTTATTAGCCAATCAAGCTTTCGCCATGAAATTTGTTATTATCGCAATGCATTTGTCGCTTCCAAAGTTAACTAAAGGTAAGCCTTTGTTCTAAAGTACAAAAAACAATACCTTGAGACGGGAAATGGGAGACCGGCAATGACGAGCCATCATGGATGAACAACTTTCACTGAGAAAGACGTCACCGCGATGATGGATGACGTCACTGGATGACGTCACCGGCGAGGATGGATGACGTCACTGAATGACAGACGAGAGACCATTGCTGCTGGTTGACGTGTCGTTTAAGCTGACGACAGTTAATAAGATAACGACAACGAGTCAATAAAAAAAGGAACGGGATGCCACCAAGAACACGAGTTTTCTTGGAATATACTGTGTCTGCACTGCAGGCTGCAGCAGTTCTGCATTTCCTGGACGTACGGCACACAGAGGTAAAGACACGAGGCAAGGACGATCACTTGAGTCGCTTCACGCCATTTGGGGACGAAATAAGAAATTCCTTGCCTCTTCCTGCCTATCACATGCAGGGGCGTCGCCACGAAATTTTGAGTGGGGGGACGGACACTGGTGGATCCAGCCGTCGGTTTCTATGGGCAACTTTTTGGTCAATAAAGGCACATATATTTTTGTATTCCGGATTTGGGCCCAACTCTATCCTTTCTCTTGGCTATTACCAGCTTACAACAAGCATCTCCACACAAACCGCAACTACCTTTGCCAGCATACAGTGCTACGGTAATATCTCTCTTCATTACCTGTACACCGTGGTAATAACGTCTTAATTCTCCAAAACCACCTTCCCCGCGGAGGTGTCCCGCCGAAGTCTTTTAGTGGGGGTCAGCTTGACACAATGACGCAAAAAGCTTCCTTTGCAGTATTTAAACATGTGATTTTATGTTATAGTAAGGTACCTCAATACCAATTTATTTAAGCGCCGGGCGAAGCGGCAGCGGAGAATTTTGCACGTGGTTTGCCTGACAAAACCCATGAATTATAGACGGTGGGCCTCTCCGTACTTGCTAGAGGATAAGTGGTCTAAGACAAATGTGTAAAGCATTGCGAACTTTGCACATAAGCGGCGTGAAATTTTCCAGTTTGTTTTACTGCGGATAGCTGGATTTTGAATGCCTGCAAGGCATTTTGACGATAAATTATTTTATTTTTCTCTGATTCATTTTAACTTGTACAGTTTTCCTCCAAAGGCAAAGCCCACCTTATACCACTGATAACCCGAGTCGCTTTTTCTTGTGAGCCTTTGTTCGTTTGGGGGGGTGGGGTGCATAACAGGCCACTTTATGCCTGGGGGCGACGGCTGTCAATATACACTTTGCGATTCTGAGTCCGATTCAGTGCCTGTTAACAGTGTCAAAATTTGCACAAGCAGCGCCAGAGGCTTTTAGCTTACGACTTTTTTATGCGCATAAATGAGTCCCTTGTGTATCTTTTGGAGGAGCTTGGGGGTATGGCTCGGGGATGCAGAATGTGAGGGTCTGGCCTGGTTCACTATTTTAATTAGATATTTCGGTCCAGCAAGCTGAAACACACTCTGAGCAGATTCCGGGTGTGATGTTCGCGTCTTTTGTGTTTGGTTGCCTTTTTCGGAGACGGTCAGGGAGACTAAGCACATGTCAGCCCTTAAAATGTTTTTTATTTTTTATGAAGGTGAACGGGCCCTGGTAGGCAAGCAATTCTTGCTTCTAGGTTAAAGGCTGCACTTAAAATGATTTGAATTTTTGCTTCTCATTTTCCAAAATTTGTATAACGCAATAACTATTACCAACTTGTTGTCATTGCTCGCTTTGGAAGCCGCGGCGCCCGATTGCTTTTCCTCTTCAAATTATTTTTTGCATATGTAGATATGTCTGGATTTTTGATTGCTTGCAAAGGCAATTTCTTAAGATAATATTGTTGAAGTTTTGGGGCCAAAAAGACCATTGTTTGTTCCTCCTTCCAGGCTTGTCGGGGTGGCACAAGCCTGGTTTCCACTCTTGATCCGTCAGTGGCATAGAGTTTGAGTCCGGTGTGCGAAGTCAAGCTGTAAGATGTAATAAACTCACTTCCGTTGAGATAGTGAGATGTTGTTATGTCGCTTTTTGGCGAACTCTACTGGCGTCTAGATCACACCAAATAGCTATCATATGCAGGTTGAATACACGGATATCTCATTGGTGTAAATTTTCACATTGAAACATCTGAACATCGGACATCGATTTTTCATGGGTCTCAAGAGGGTCTCCGCTCAAATCTCGAATTCTGTCGCTGGAAGTTCTAACGCTTTAACTATCACAAATGTGGGGTGAACGATTTCACCATGTTTTGTTTCGCATATTCCTATCTGGATATCATGATTCATTTAGGCAATTTTAAATGGGTCCCCAAAAAGTATTATTTTGCTTTAGAATTATATTTGTCGGTATTGTCTGTACTTGACTCATGTTTCATTTTATACTTCATGACGACCCGCTATATGTAAGCCATGATGTGTTTTCGCCTAAGGGGCGCATACGCGGCACCCTCCCCAGATTCTTCTTTTCGTTTCTAAAACTATCTAATTTTCATTTCTGCTGAACCTGAAGGACTGATCTACCGAAGGCATCGGGGTACTACTTGATAGGTACTCTACACATAACTGTCCGTTGTATCGAGTTCCGTTCATGTACACCAGAAATTTGACAATTAGATAATGTTTTATATCTAAAGGGGAGGAATGAAGTAGGAGCACTATAATCTCGCACGACGGATCTGTATCATACCAATACGCGAGAAGGAATTTGAATTCGATTCTTGAAAAGTACTATGCGCAAATGCGTCAGGCAATTAGTCTATGGGAGACATGAGCCCCCCTGTGATGACCTCCTCCGACTCGGATGCCACCTGCTTCTCGACAACATGCAGGCTATGCCCCTGATAGGGTTATAAGGGACCTCTATTTTGACCGGGAAATAAATAAAGGCTCAATTTCCTTTGGCACGAATTAAGTATAAAAACAAATAGTCAACTTTCTTGGGAGACGATTCCCTCTCCGCTCTTTTTAACTGCGGGGACGCTCGTCCCGTCCCCTAGTCCGCCCTCCGTTCACGCCATAGCCCACACACCGCGTTAATAACAAAAGAAATGACTCAAACGATATATGATTGAAAATGTCCTCTAATTTGACCTAATAAACACTAGAATTAAGTCTTCCATATCCTTTGGGCACGCACTTCACCCAAACAAACAGTAAAAAGTAATGTCATCTTCTTTCCTCGCGGGCGGGGGACGTCCCCTCCAATTTTTTATATCTGGGGGGCGCACGCGTCCCCCCCCCGTCCCCCCGTGCTCGACACGCCCATGATCCGACATGGCTTCCCAGCCGGCGGGAGGGGTCTTGTGCGGACTGATAGGCTTCCTTCCGTTGGTAATCCGTTCCCTCCTGCCCCCTGGTTTTTGGGCCAGCAGGGTTTCTGGGCCAGTGCGCCTGACGGTATTAAACCGGAGGAATTACACGGCTCCCCGCGCATGACGCATGTCCCTTCCTGTGTGTCCGGCCCCACCTCCTGTGTGTCCGGCCCCACCTCCTGTGTGTCCGGCCCCACCTCCTGTGTGTCCGGCCCCACCTCCTGTGTGTCCGGACCCACCTCCTGTGTGTCCAGCCCCACCTCTTCTGCATCCGGCTCCACCTATTGTATAGAGAGGGGTCAAAAGCAGACAAGGCCCGCAAACTCTCCTCGCTGAAGCCTGAACCCCCTTTTTACACATCGGAAACGTGGATCTTCCGAGGCTTAAACAAGGCCCCGATCAGGCCATCTCAAGGTAAGTCGCTTAAATACATTTTCAACATAAGTCCACAAATATCCACAACCCACAAAGCTCATAAGTTTCCAGACGGGTATCGAAAACGGACGGCCTACAAGCCTGCTGGATCAGAGCGGCAACTTTCTCGAGTGCAATGCTGCCTAAGAGGCTGATGCTGTGACCGAAGACTGGGGAGTGCTCGCCTCACTCGCACCACGTGAACGAAACGAGCACCGCCGACTGCGTGTTGCACAGACTCAGTCTCCAAACACTTTTCAATTAAACAGGATCGCTCGTGACCCTGACCGGGACGTCAGCTAAGGTGACTTATAATTCCTGCAGGACCTAAATTGCCGGCATTTAACTCTGGAAGTGATTTGAGCCGCAACGAATACCCACAGTCCTTCATCCAGGTGGCAATTAGCCCGTCTAAGTCGCAATCATGTTACTGCAGCAGGCCGTTACACTGTCATAATACGCACCTGAGCCTCTCTGTTCCCCGCCCTGTGACCATCTGAGACGGCCTGAGGGCCACGCGGTGGCCTGATGCACGGCTGTTAGGGTCAGATGATGCCGTGGCCGCACGTGAGCAGTGAGCACCTGGCGGTGTCACTGTGTGCCGGCCTGAGGAGGGCCCCACAGCAGCCCGGCCCTGCTGCTGCTGGTTTACCCCGCCCCGGAGCCCAGCCCAGCCTGCAACCCCCCCCCCGCGCTGCTCCAGGCCGGCTGCATGGTGCCACTGACGTCACGAATTGCGCAGTTGGCAGCGTTGCAGGCCGGCTGGGCTGCCTGAAGGGGCGCGGCTGCGTCACACGGCATGTGAGGGCAGGGAGGGGGGCCCATGACGCGCCTCGCGGCGACTATGGGCCTGTTCCCGTCGCACTTCTAACCTCCTCAAAGCTGCTCCCACCTGGTCCAGTCGTATTCTTTAACACAGAGCAGTTGCAGTTGGAGCAACTTAGAGGAGAAAAGAGGCGCGACCTGGTAACAGGCCTATAGTGAGTTCTGTTTGCTCTGTGTGCTGTGCTGGGTGTGTGTGTGTGTGTGTGTGTGTGTGTGTGTGTGTGTGTGTGTGTGTGTGTGTGTGTGTGTGTGCCAACGTAGAAAGCACGACGTTATGATAATGCTGAGTGTTCCACTTCTAGGTAGTCACACACCATCAAAACATGTTCAACTGAACCGCAATGATAGCACGACACTGATTTTGCAGTCAAATTGCACTGTCATCATGACGAAGCTGAGTCTCTTTCCAGGAATGGAAGTGTCAGTGGACTTGCGGATGCCCTTAGGCCCGCCCCACACGGGTGCGTTTTTCATGCGTTGCGTTGCGTTTCGTTACGTCTCGATGCGTCTCGATGAGTCTTATTGCGTCCCAAGGCCTTTAAATGCGTCTCAATGCGTTGCGATGCATCAATACGTCAATTATTGACGCATCGCAAAGCATTGAGACCCAATCATAGGCGTACCCACTACCCAAGGGGGGGGGGGGCAAAAGGGGCAATTGCCCCCCCTGAAGGTCCGTGCGTGCCCCCTTGGCCAATGGGCCCCTTGGCCAATGGGCCCCCTGGCCAATGGGCCCCCTTGGCCAATGGGACCCCTTTGTAAATAGGGCCCGAAGAGCACTTTTTTCTCTCTAAAGACCACGCGAAGCGTGGTCTTTTAAGTGTTTAGAGCACATTAGAGGCTCTTCAGAGGTTCTTCAGAGGTTTTTGAGGTCAGAGTACCCCTAGGGCGACCAGAGTGCCACCTCAGGCGGCCAGAGTGTCTTCTCAGCCGGCAAGAGGGCCCCCTCAGGCGGTCAGAGTCATAGGCGTACAGACCAAGAGGAGGGGGCAAAAAGGTAATTGACCCCCTGAAGGTCTGTGCGTGCCCCCTTGACCCATGTGCCCCCTTTGGAATTAGGACCCGAAGGGCCCTATTTCCAATCTTAAGACCACGCAAAGCGTGGTCTTTAATGAATTCAGAGCACTTCAGTTTTTCCGAGGTTCTATAGGTCAGAGTGCCCCCTCAGGCGGCTCTGGGGAATCATGAATGCAGAGCAACCAAGGCCTTTGGAGCATCAACTGAACCTCATACATTTAGCTAGTGCGGCCAGAGACGCATCAAGGGGGGGGGGGCACGGCATCCCATGGGGCCCCCCTCAGCAAAGGCCCCCGAAAAAATGTCGCGAAAATAAAAAATCTCATCGGATTTAGGCCACTATATTTTGCAGGGCCCCCAAAAAGTCGCAAGAAAGGAACGTCGTCCGACCACTTTTTTAGTGAAATAGTCGGTCCATTGGGGGGGGGGCACATGCACCCAGTGTGCCCCCTGCTAGTGCCTTTAGTGCACGAAATAGGGCTTGCGCCCACGGTGCTCTCACGTTGCAATCTTACACCGTATTTCACCGGGCTTTCGGCCAAATACTGGCATAAATTTGTGTGTGTGTGTGTGTGTGTGGCGGGGGGGGTATACCTGGTGGTCCCCTGAAAATACTTCTTTAATGATTTTATTTTCGAAAAAATGCTGAAAATATGCTCCTCTAGAAAGATAGTGGGCCAAATCCGATGATTTTTTTTTTAGTCGAGGTTAACCTTGTGTCCCCCGATCCGAAAATCCCCCCCCCCTGAAGCGAAATCCTGGGTACGCCACTGGACCCAATGAGACGCATCGACACGTGACGGAACGCAACGCAACGCATGAAAAACGCACCCGTTTGGGATGGGCCTTAGTTCTTTAGCACATGTTTTAATGTAATGGTCTGGAATATTATCAATAGGTATATATAATTCTTAATATTTATTTTGTGTTGTTAAGCGAGGCAAGATTTCGTGGATTCCATTCTTTGTCTACAATAGTCTATTGATGATTTAACTGTACAATGATACAAGGACGGATCTAGCCGTATTTTCATTCCTCTTTTTTGGGAGGAGAAATCCAGCGGCGTATTCCCAAAAAGTTGTTCAGCAGGGGGGGGGGGGGTAGCAGGCTGTCAGCCGTCAGCAAAAAATGTTAACCGGGGGAGGGGGGGTAGAGCGGGCCGTTAACCGTCCGCCACTGCACGTTCGGGCGCCCGGCCATTTTTTGTGTGGGGGGGGGGGGTAAATAATAGTTTCAGGACCTTCAGGGGAAGGAGATATGGTCCCTTGACCTCTCTTGATCCACCCCTGCATGGATAGGCATTTAATAAAATTAAAGGGAATAGTTCACCTTTAAAAAAACGAGCCATTACCAAAAAGTAAACACAGCCCAACATAACTCAATAGGACGCATAAATGTCCTGTAGGTAATGCATGGGTACATTGTCGTTAGACATATAGTACCGTTCCAAGACCCGTAGTTTCCTTGTGCCCATGAGGTTCCCACAGAACACCTCCCATCCCCGCCGCTGCCCGATGCAGGCCGTGAAATACACCTAGCAATTAACCCCGTCGGCTCCGAGCTAACCGCCGCGCCGTAGTGAAGTGGGTGGTTGAGGTATACTTCATATTTTTTGCGGCGTCCCGGCGGGGGAGGGGGCCGGACGGAACAGAACCCAGCCCGGCAACTAACGGGACACCCCAGTGCGGAAGAAGGGACGCCGAGGAAGGAAGGGGAGGGAGGGACGGGGAGGGACGGGGGCGGGTCGGTCACTGTCCGCGATCCGCTCCATCATTAATGGTGGTCGGCGTCCCCCTCCAGCCTCCTCAGGGCGGTGTTAAGCCGAGGCTCGCGGCGCCGCTCCCCAGCGGCTCACGTGGCTGGGAGGCGGCCGAGAACGTGTCACGAGACGGTCTGGTGACACTGGTGACACGGGCTGGTGACACTGGCCCGGCCGGAGGTGCCGTCGGCTGACACAGCACCGCTCCGGACTGTCGCCAGCGGCTGACAGCGGCCGACAGTGCGGCGTTCTCAGCATTCTCAGTGTAAATACTACGCCCTGACAGGCAGCGTAACAGAGACAGGCCCCTGCGAGAAACGAGGGCTGCCGCAGAGGTCAGCAAAGGCCACAGAACTATGATCAGTTCTGGGAGTAAACGAACCGCAGTAACCGGCTGAGCGAACCACAGTAACCGGCTAAACGAGCCACAGTAGCCGGGTAAACGAACCACAGTAACCGGGCAAACGAACCACAGTGACCGGGTAAACGAACCACAGTAACCGGGTAAATGAACCACAGTGACCGGGTAAACGAACCACAGTAACCGGGCAAACGAACCACAGTAGCCAGGTAAACGAACCACAGTGACCGGGTAAATGAACCACAGTGACCGGGTAAACGAACCACAGTAACCGGCTACCCCTCGCCCTACGGTAGCGTTTTTCACTTGCACCCTTACGGTGGGGGGGGGGGCTGACAGAGTTCACTGCAACTCCAAACCAAGCATGATATGCAACGCGGAGAAAACCAACATGTTGCCTGTCACGTGTGGAATCGGATGGTATATCATTTTATTTTTTTGCAGGTCATAGGGTGACCTTCCAGGTCAGGTAAAATACCTAAAATTGACCAAGTTAAAAAATAGCGATTTTGCTCAGACCGTCGTAATTATTTACGTTATGATAATAAAATGATTTGGTTAGCGTCAGGTTGTTGGTCGTTGAATTAGCTATCTGACCTTATATCGATTGTCAGGTCTGGGTCAGTTAATGACCTCTTAGGTCACGGAAATCGTCACCATGGACGATTATTGCAACGGGCAATTAGCATTAGCAGCCTCGACTCGATCACGTCCAGAATGGCGATAAGAAAACCTCAAAATTAGAAAATGCTAATGCAAATAAAAAGGTATGTTCCTAGACCAGTTTTGGCTGCTGAATACAGTACTTATTTGCTCGTATCTGGTCAACAAAGTAATACAAAAAAGGAATTAAAAAATGACGTCATAAGTTTCTTACGCTTAGGTAGCCATCACTCAGTGAAAAATATAGTTATTTCTTTAAAATTCGGTTTGGGTATTGTTTTTAACCAGTTCTATTATATATATATATATATATATATATATATATATATATATATATATATATATAATATAATATATCCGTTTTTTAAATGCATCTCCATTTTTTGATTTCGTGTTTTTTTTTTAGTCAACAACTAAAAAAATACATTGTATATGAAAGAAAATGTAATTATACGTCTTTTCTGCTTTTTGTTTGCAATTTGCTGCAAAACTCTTTTTTCTATGATTTGTCAAACATTTATCGTTTTTTTACGAACATGACGTCATCAAAACGTCATTATTTCCGAAACTGCTCGGCCAATTTCAACGGAATTTCGACAGGATATGTATCATTGTTGTTAAATCAGCTACTGAAATTTTGAAAAAGATGCGCAGCATGTGTAAAAAGTGATTCAAGAAAAACCTTTTGGGGGGGTCTGTAACGTCCCCCGTAGGGCGAGGGTTAAACGAACCACAGTAACTGGCTAAACTAATCACAGTAACCGGCTAAACTAACCAAAGAAACCGGCTAAACTAACCCTGTAACCGGCTACGTCACGCTATTTGTTTAAAATGTCATGTTCAGCCAGGCAAACAGATCCGTCTGGTAGACGTAGTGGAATTTCCTGGCACGTATTCAAATCGTAAAACCGCACCCGTGTGCATTGCTACATACAGCCGCATTACAGCCACGTGCTGTTTGACGAAATTTACGTCCAATTATCAAGTCACGTGTGTAATACGAGTTCAGCTCACTTTTTGGTCCCCGAAATGCATTCCTCGGTCATGTCCTGTGCACGCACTCGATGCCGTGCTGATAACACGAACACAAGTTTTGGCGCCAATTACACGATCGTATCGGAGACTGAGGTCCGCTCTGCTACCGTTAGTCGCGGCCCGCCACCTCCGAGGTACGCTGGCGGCGTATTCGGCGACAGACTCGGCCCACCACCGAGGTACGCTGGCGGCGTATTTCGGCGACTAGACTCGGCCCACGCACCGAGGTACGCTGGCGGGCGTATTCGCGACAGACTCGCCCACCACCGAGGTAACGCTGGCGGCGGTAATTCGGTCGACAGACTCGGCCCACCAACCGAGGTACGCTGGCGGCGTATTTCGGACGACAGACTCGGCCCACTACCGAGGTACGCTGGCGGCGTAATTCGCGACAGATCTCGGCCACCTACGAGGTAACGCCTGGGGCGTTTCGGGACAGACCTCGGCCCCACCACCGAGGTACGGCTGGCGGCGTATTCCGGGCGACAGGACTCGGCCCCATACCGAGTAACGCTGCGGCGTATTCGGACAGACCTCAGCCCGCACAGAGGTTTTTTTCCGGCTGGCGGCGTATTCGGGCGACAGACTCGGCCCACTACCGAGTATGTGGCGGCGTATTCTCGGCGACAGACCCGCCCACTGGGCCTAACCGAGGTAGCTGGCGCGTATTCGGCGACAGATCTCGGCCCACGCACTCGAGGTACGGCTGGCGGCGTATCCGGGCGATCAGACTCGGCCCCACTACCCACTACCGAGGTAGCTGGCGGCGTAATTCGGCGACAGACTCGGCCCAACTACCCGAGGTACGCTAGGGCCTTGGGCCGGGCCGGGGTATTCGGCGACAGACTCGCCCACCACCGGAGGTACCGCTGCGGCGTATTCGGGCGACAGACTCAGCCCGCCACCGAGGTACGCTGGCGGCGTATTCGGCGACAGACTCAGCCCGCCATCGTATTTATTATTTATTTATTTATTGTATTTACACTTCATCAGATCGTTCCACTGTAGCAGGGCGATCGTTCCACTGAACGATCATCGTCATTACAAAATCAAATATACACACATAATTAAGACTATAAAATGAGCTGACACTACTAACACGCCATCTAAAATAGCTGACGCTACTAGCACGGTTCCATACAGTCGTGACTCTCGAGTGATCACTGATCATGTACGAAGCAAGTTACCAATCCTAGTCATTAACTGTGAGTGCATAGCTAAGTGGCACGCTGGCGGGGTTTTCGGTGACAGTCAGCGACACGCTGGCGTCTCTCCGTTAGCGTGGGATAACCCTATCGGGCAGGGTGAGGTAGGCTGTGCCCACTGCCCAGGGGACGAGGGGGAGGCTAAATAGACAGGCTGAGAGGTTCCACCTCCACTCCACCTACACCTCCCTATACCGGTGACACTAGCAGAAGGGGGCATTTCATTTCTAACCAGGAGGGTGGAGTCCATCGGCTGGCTGGATACACCCTCCCATCTGACGCTGTCTCCACCTGACCCCTTCCGGACGGGCAGGGTGGGGCCCTGCGTCCCCCAATCGTCCCTGCCAGAGGGGTGGTGTCCAGCACCTCCCGGTCGCTCCTGCCGCCGCGCCTCCTGACCCCTCCGACCCGGTCTGTAGTCGGCTACGGTCGATGGTTTGGGCTCAGACGTGGCTCAGACAAGCTGCAGGTCCATTGTCAGGCTGGTCTGATTGGATGGATGGATTGATTGGATTAATCGGCTCTGACCGCTGTCACCGCCCCTCATTGAATTCGCCGCCATCAAGTGGCCCGGCACACCGTGTCCCGCGCGTTAACGACGACGGCAGACCCCTCCGGATTTTCCACCGAGTACTTTTAAAACCCACTCACCATTTCCCGCAGAACGGGTGGCTTTCACTTCCCCGATAAAAGTACTGACTGTAAGGTCGGGCGGCGCCGTTACGGTCCGGCCTTCCTAATGCCGCCCTTGTAGTGAGCAGAACCGGCGACCGTACGCTGCGGCGGCGGCGGCGGCGGCCTCCTGCAAAGCGCTCTCTAACGGTACACGTGGTGGGCGTCGCCGGTGCCGCCACCAGCCAGAACTTCACCAGGAATGCCCCTCCAGCCGGACACCGAACTGCAATGGAATGCCGGAACAGGGTGGGGCCCGCTAATGGAAGAGGAAACTCGCAAACGCCGCTATAGCGGTGTTTTGTGATGTGATGTATTTGGCGTTTCACATAAAACGCCTTGCAAACTGACCAGTGAGGGCTTGATTTATGACGTCACTATGTATGGGCGGCGTTCATAAAATGGCTGGTTTCCCGGTAGTTAATTACTGGCGGTTTGCAGCGACTGAAAACATTGAAATCGAATGGCCAGGTATTTGTGCCGATTCCGCATTCTATTCGCATTGTATAAGCGAGTGCTATGGTTTAAAAAAACTGGCCGGTTCAATTCACAAACGAAAGTTTGCAGTCACCATTCACATGGGCTGGTGACTTCACTTCCTGGTTACCATATCGGACATCGCATACCGGCGGTGGTGCTACAGCTCTTCGCTTTCGACCGACACTGCTGCAAGCTTTGGCATGCATATCGCTCGCCAGAGCATAGCCGATTTACAGCAAATGACGGTGATTTGCGCCATGTTTAAACCGCTGCCGCTGCTCATTGACTATCCCGCGGCCAAAGGCTACCACTGCTCACAACGTCATTAGCGTGGTGTAAAACAAAGCGGACAGATTTAGCGCTGTAATCATGACTGTAATACCGTGCAAGACGGGAGTCGTGCACGATGCACCGCAGAGCTGCACATCGCTGCAGGCCGGTCTGCCGCGGCACTGGCGCCACAGAGACCGATCTATTCAATCATGTCACGCTCTTGCTCATGGCTGAGAGGCAGCCGCCATGACGTGCTCGGTAATTGCAAGGCTCATGTGGTGAGCCCTTAGACGGAGTGCTCCGATAAGCTCAATTTGCCGTCGTCGGCTTAATGCATCTCCACGTGACGCGAAGGAAGTCCTATACCGTGGGCGAGGCCAGGCCCCGGAACTGCAGAACGATAGGTATGTACGGCGAGAGAAAGAGGAGCAGGAGAGAGAGAGAGAGAGAGAGAGAGAGAGAGAGAGAAAGAGAACGAGAGTAGACGACCGCAGAGAGAGAAGAGAGAGCAGAAGGAAACGCAGTTAGAGCAGATGAAGCAGAGCTGGAGAAGAGAGCGAGCAGAGAGTACCCCGACAGAGAGATCAGAGAGGAGAGAGAAAGCAAGAGAGAGCAGCAGAAGAAGAGGACACGGAGAAGAAGAGACGCAAGAGAGAAGGGAAGACCCATACGGACGGCGAGGTGATGGAGGAGCAGAGAAGAGAGAGAACCGAGCGAGAGAGAGAAGATATAGGAAAGAGCAGGAGACGGAGACGGAGACGAAGACGGAGAGCACAACGAGACGGAGAAAACAGGAGACGGAGAACCGGGAGACCCGGAAGACGAGAGAGAGAGACCCGAGAAGAGAAAGGGGGTACTGGTTGCATAATGTAAATAACGACGTTGTACCCGTCGTTATATAAAACGTCAATCATAATAACATGACATCCCACGTGTCAGCTAATTCCCGTTCCCGTGACAATAGGTACCAGCCCTCCACATGTACAGCATTGCTCAGCATATACTGGGTTGCATACACTGTGTTAATTCGCAATCCAAACAGCATTCATATTAAAGTACGTACTCTGTACGTGCACAAAGCGCGTGGAATTCGTGCCGTACATATCCAGGAAAACAACTTCCGGGGTCAGCTTGGTACTATAGATATTTTAAATTTGTCAAATCATGCCCTCCGTCCTTTTTCGGTGGCAATCGCTCACCGCGGCACCAGGGCGCCCAGATGGCCCTACCACGCGGGGCTTTGACGAAAGAGTGGCAGGTTGCATGCGTTGGATGTTCGGGACGGGTAGCGGATGTCGGCGGACGTAGGTGCTGCTTACGCTGATTTCCGAGGGATCCAGTAAAGCGGTCGGTTATTGTCCACAGGTTAGGCAATAAGCGACTGGGGACATGCGGCGAAGTAAGTTGACGTACGATGGAATGGTACGGGGCGGCCGGGCGGGCGGGGCGGGGGGCGAGGGGGGGGCGAGGCAGGGCGTGAGTCGGCACCCTTCTAACTTCTCGGGACGCCGTAATACGGAGGAATGAGAGAGCCGAGTGCACACACTATCGTTTGCCACGGCGCCGTCCCTCTTCCTATCCCGTAGCCGCGGCCGGTGAACTATGCGGTGCGGCCACGCCCCCCGTCATAGTCTCCCCGGCGTCCTCTCCGACTCCGACCGAGGCCCGAGGGCGGACTATAGGCGTCCGGCTGTCGGGAAGGCCAAACGGTGCTGCTCCGTCTCCCTCTGCTCTCAAGAGCTCTGGAGCATGGTAACAGTCGATGGAAGTAGCCGAGCTGCTGGAGGCGAGACTGAGTGATGAGGTGAGACTCTGTTCACCACAGGGTGGCAAGGCGACGATGGGCTGTGAATTGACGCTTCTTAGGTGGATGATTCTGGACGATTTATGGAGAGGCCTCTGCGGCGAACAAAAAATCAAGCCAATGACAAATAGGGTTGAGACCTGTTTTGCAAGGTATCCCTAAAGAGTGCTCAAAAGATGCGCAATGTTTTATTTTTCCCTCATGCTATAATATTGCATTATAAAGTACATTAACGAACGAAAGCAAGCAATACAACGTGGAAAGGATATTGATCATAATTGGCCGATAATTTCGTGACGTCACGATGAAGCAGTTCGGTTGTAGGTGAATACAACGGCATATGTTTTTCGTAAATAACTCGTAAACGAAAAGAAGCAGGCCACTGCTACTTCGTGACATTTAATTCAACACAAAAGAAGATCGTTTGACACCAAAACATTGGAAATCGGTTGATACATTTTTGAGTTATATAGATTTGAAATAGAAGATAACAGCGAGAATCACGGTCGGCGAAGCGATATCTCAGGCACCAGCAGTCGGATCGGGATGATTCAAACGCCATTCGGCATCTCTTGGTACTGCTGTGGTCAGAAATATTGCTTGACCCCTATTATGGTGATCCTATGAATGTCACGGAGTGGTCAAGTTCGGTTAGAAAATTTTAACATGTCTATTTGGACCCGTGACTCATTTGGAAGCCTTGGCTGATATTAACTTGGTTATAAAATTTTCAGCAAATATCTTAATCTGTTTGGTTTATTTGCTTTTATGTTTGCCGTTTGTACGGTCTGTTAAAACTAACTGTTTCTGAGTAAAAATCGTGTGTAGTTTACGTTGACTAAATCACTATATCTAAAAAAATGATTCGACGAAAATAGCTTCCATTTGCACGGTTAACGTGAAATTGATGATAGGATAGGGGTACCATATACAAAGTTTTACGTTAATTACGAGTTTTTGTTGAGTTATAAACGAACAAGCAAGGGGGCGTTAAACGACCCTCCCTTAGTCAATGCTGGGTTAAGGATGTTTATTTGTTATTACAGTATAAATAGAAAGGATATCATTGAGTTGAAATAAGCAGATGTTAAGACTGTTATTCAATATGACCGAATCCTGCGGCGAGCTGCGTAGGCGATGCATGTAGTATAATGTCATTCTTGGCGGCTGCGATATATTCTGACTTAGGCGACAGTAAATTATCGTATGCACGGATAATGAGCAATTATTTATCCAAATGAGGAAAGATTGAATTTATATACTCAACAGTGAGTGATCACATGAATTTGCAGGCACCCTGTTCTATTTTGCTATATGAGAGGGGTAAAGAGAGATGCATCGTGATGAGTTGTCTTTAGCTTGAATACATTGTATTTGTTTGTGGTTAGCTGGAACGAGGAGAATTTAATATTTATTGTTTTATTTTAGGTGTATTACTGCAAAACAATTGTAAAATTCCTTAATGAAGCTTGCATTTTACCCCGTTACATGGCCATATGAACCTTGAAAAATGCATGTCAAAAGTTTTATATATTATTTTTGAGCGAACAAAAATATAAAAACAGAGAGTCGCCTACAAAGGAATGTGATTTGAGATTTTGCCCCGATATGTTCACCATGATTCAGCTCAGTCAACGGTCTCGCCAGTCGTCACAGAAGCAATTATGAAATTCCATCACGCATCATTGAGACGGTCTCACATATTCCATCATCACGTCATGGCGTGTCGCCAACGACTGACATCGTGCTCAGAATGTCACTTGCAAGGCCAAGGCAGACGTGCTTGAAGCGGGTGCAGCTGCCGAAACTATGATGATCGAAAGTCAAAATGAAAACGACCGTCTTTGCACGATGTCGTTGCCGGTTAACTTATACTCCGGTCCGGTCTGCACTCCGTGGTGATTGGAGTTGGCTCTCGCTAGGTCACCGACCTCAGTATTACACCAGCAGCGCTGTGGCGGGTTGAGGGTCAGCCGCTGTTTACAATCTGGGAGTGTCCCAGCCATTGCCCTGGACTCTCCCACCACTTCTGACCCTGACCCTCTCGGGTCATCGCCCCTCCCACCCTGCAGGTCACCCTCTGACGTCACCGACCGCTGCAGGTCACCGCCCCCTCCCACCGATACCGCAAACGACACCGGCGCTGCGGAAGGCTCGCACCTCGTACATTCCACGCACAGCGTTTCCCATGGCCAGGTCGCCGACTGCTGGGGACCGGTCCCTGCAGCGGAGCCGGCATGACCGCGCCCCCGACGGTCACTCACCCGCCGCAACCCTGACATCAGTGCCATGACCGGTCCCGTGACCGCTCACGTGCAGTGCAGTCGTGCACTCCGTCCGGGAGCAAAAACCTCGGTAGTGGCCGGCCAGTCGGCGGGACGGGTTTTTGCGCCGGCGGGCTCGGCCATGGGCCGCGCGAGTACTACGTTGAGCGGCGCGGCGACCGGGCCGGTTCAAGGTCTGTGGTTAAAGCCGCCTTGCCGCTCCCTCCGAGCCGAGGCCAGGCCAGGTCGTCTGCCGCTCGTGCCCAGAACGTTCCGCTCGGCTTGATGCGCGGTTGTTGCACCACGCCAGTTGTCTTGGTGCTCAAGGACAGCGGGCGGGGGGCACTGCACTCGGGGCAGCGACCTGGGGCCCCGCGGAGGGGGCCAGCTCGAGCTAAGCTCGCCGCTGTTGACTTGTGCCGCGGCAGGAGAGACTTGGTGAGGAGTGGGGACTGGGGAGGGGCTGGCTGGGTGGGGAGGAGGTGGTGGTTGTTTTGGGAGGCAGAGGGGTCACTGGTCACTGCCTTCACTGGTCAGTGACTCGGAGGACGTGCTGACATTAGACAGAGTGGAGAGTAAGCAGGCTCTCCCGAGGTCTCTGACGCCCGAGGCGGGGAGGGGGATGAGAGAGAGAGAGAGAGGCAGTGATTGTCCAGTAATTCTGACGCCCTGGCAACAGCTGGCGGGTGCCGCGGGCAGCAGCGGCAGCTCAGGGACGAGGGTCCGGAGTGGCAGCTATTTATTTACCTTCAATGCCCGCAGAGAATGGTCTCAATTTGGCGGAGTACGCCTCGGGCATATTGGGATGACTTTCCATATTCAACTAATCAAAACCCGTGAACGAAAAGCAGTAGCAGCAAACCACTGTTTTCGATATATCGGTTCTCGTTAGCCGTTACTACAATCTGACGTAGTGCCTCACTAACGAGTCGGCACACGCAGTTCGATTCTTATCGGCCGCACCGGCTGCGCTGGGTTTTGACGCGCCGCGTCAGTCACGGCTGGCGTCAGGATGCCACTGCAGCACAACTGGCGTGTGTAGCGGTGTTCCGACACGCTGCCAGCGGAATGTCGTCAGCGGAACCGCGCTGACACTGACATTGACGGCAGCACTGCCGAGTAACGGCCCGTTAGGCGACCTCTAGCGCCACCAGCGGCCGCCAGACCGGCCCGACTTCAGCTCAGAGTTCAGCGCTCAGTGTCTTCTGTCCTCTGTCTAACCATGGCCCATCGCGGCAGGGCTCCTCGGAAACTCCGCCGGTTTGTCCAATGTCAGCGACCGGCTCTTGGCGTGACTGTGCGGCCGACAGAGACAGGATCTGGTGAGAGATGCCGACCGTGACGTGTCCGCCCGGCTGACGACACGGCATAGCAGGACAGAGAAGGGCAGTCTGCACGGAGCGAGGCCGGCGCGTGACTCACGAGCTCAGCCGGACAGGACTCAGATAGCGACAGAGCAGAGTGGTGCCACACCTGTGTGCACACAGGTGCGGTGGTGCAGCTCAGGTGGCGCCACCCAGCCTGGCGTGTCACTGAACGGCGGTCACGCGCCGGCCACCGCCGACTCTCCGCAGAAATAGGCAGAAATAGCGATAGGCACACAAAGTTGCCGTGGCGTAAAATGCTTTAGGATCTTGGATCTCAGTGAATCTCTAATTTAAAACAAGTTTAAGATCTTGAAGCACAAGATGGAGGGACTGACATCAAAATTTGTGATCGCTATTTTGCGTCTGTACAATGCAAATAATTAGTACCTGCAAATCACCTTGTAAGTTTTACCGGTTAGCAAACTGACACTAACTAATTTTGCAATATGATAAAATTAGCAAGAAGAAGGTACTCATCAGTATTCCTGGATCCGAAGTTGCATCTGGGATCCTAGTGGATCCCTAGGCATAACATATATTGGGATTTGGGATCTTTGTGGACTCCTCGGCTTATTGTATACCTGGATCTGGTGTCCCATGTGGATCCCGCGACACAGGACACAGAGATCCAGATCTCAGCTGGATCCCGGATCCAGGCACATGTCTGATGCGAACATGATATTAAGAATGAGTTTAATTATTATGATGTTATATTACGTGATGCTCTATCTGCTGCAGCTTTGTTATTAAAACCAAGACAATCCATCACCTTCATGACCTTTCTTTGAACTGAATGCGAGGTAATTATCATGATGGTAGTTATGAATAAGCCATGAGATACATGGTTTTAGCCATCGATATATCAAACGTTATCTCAATATTATCCAGATAGGTACTCTATGGAACAGAAGTGGCTGTAAATCATTCTCCTCGCATGATATCGTGCGCAAATTGTAAAGTTAAATGCTATTTAAACTTACAAATGTACACGACTGCTCTATTCGATTCATATTTGATTACCGAAATAGATTTGCCGCACATGACCATGACGCCACTCCAATCTCGCCTGCTTGGCACGCAATGACCTTACAAACACCGGCAAAACTTTCACCTGACGGCCATTCATTATCATCGTCAGCCAGGCAGATCGCCGCGTCGGCCCGGCTTCAGCGCCGTCCATCCGGAGCAGTGTCTGGAGTGATGGAGGGAGCTGGCACGGCAAGAGCTCAGCTTCACTGCCCCCGTTCCGGCGCCGCTGCAGGCGGTAATTTGGGGGTACCCGGCACCCGGCACCGATCTCGCAGGTGGGCCACCGCACGGCGGGGGCTCCGCCTGAACGGCCGCCGCCGGATGCTCGCTTTTTGTAGGCGATCACCGTCGCACGTGGACAGGAAGCTGGCACAGAGGAGCCGCCGGAGCCTGCCTGCAGCTCTGGAGCCCGGAGCCGGGCCGAATG
>VOPJ01003995.1:26321-43242 GCA_014673585.1 Semibalanus balanoides
GTCCCCGTGTTACAATATCCGACTGCCATCTACCCCCCCCCCCGCCCTCCATTCCGCTATGATTGGTGAGGCCCGACCCCAGTAAACACGGCGCTCCGGTTAACATGCCGAGTCACGCGCCGCGTGCCGCAGTGTGTGTATTTCGGCGGCGTGTGCCGGGATTGCCGGATGGCCTGCGCAGTGCGTGTGGATGTCATACGGCCGCCAGTGGAGCGGCGCTGGCGCTGGCAGGCCGGTTAGCGGGGACAGCTGGTTACCTCTGCTGAACGGTAGCGGGACTGCGGCCGGATTGCTGCCGACTATGATGTGTACGCTGAACTGGCACGGTAAACGTCCGCCTCGGATGGTCGGGGCAGGCGCTGCTGTAGTCTTGCTGGCTGTGTTGTGTTGCGTTATATTATATAGCCATTGTTTATGTTGTGTGTTGTGTATCTTGTATTTGCTATCATTCTTATGGGTAGTATTATGATTATGATAATCATTATCATTATTGATATGAATGTTATGGGATTATTGCGATTATTTTTTGTTATATGATCATTGCAATTAATTTTATGTTATGGGATCACTGCAATCAATTTAATTACAACGGTCTTCACTGAATATGTGCACTCTGTGGTTGTTTATGCCTGGGTTTCATGTTTTATGGCACCGGAACTGCCCCGGTGTCAGTACACTGCGGTCTCACATGCTCAATTTGTATGCTAGACATTCCCTTAGTTGATGGCTGAAACAATACTCATGTACAAAACAGATCTGTTCAACACCATGCGGATGACATTGCCTTTCGAATTGGAACTTCAACTGTTCATGCAGATATTTCAACAATGGAAACATTGCCCATCTCAGCCGCTGCCGGATCCTCCTGGGACCTTGAAGCCAGCTCTACAGTTAAATGTCAAAGACGATAGCGCGATGTGTATCCGGGGGCGTCAAGAATAAACGGCAATGGAGAGGCGAGGCTGGGTAATATCTCATTAACTGCTTTTTTGTTATGTTCCTGCGGTTGGTTTAGAATGTGACCCGTGAGATGCGGACATTTTAACATGTTCTTGCAGTTCTCATATATTGTTCGATGAAGTGTTTGTCGGATTTTCCTCAAACGCGTGGAACGCTATTCTTTTTTAATCGTATCGGCGAATATCAGTAATTGATTGCGGAAATGCATTATATTCCAATAACCCACTGTGTTGATGTATCATACTCAGCGTAACCGGGGATGAGTGAACCGTCACGCTTGCGTTCGGATAATTCATTAGTTGTTGAAGGGGTGGTCGCCAGAGATGCACAGGTGGCTCGCGTCTGATGACAGGCTGGCGGTACGTGTACTATCCCCCCCCCTGATACCAGGTCTCCTCTCCCTGATGCCGGGTCCCCTCCCCTAATACCGGGTCCCCCTCCCCCTGATGCCGGATCCCCTCCCCCTGATACCGGGTCTCCTCTCCCTGATGCCGGATCCCCTGATAACCGGGTCCCCTCAGGACCTGATGGCGAGGGTCCTGCCCCTGATACGTACGGGTCCCCTTCCCCCTATACTCNTGCAATCATGAGGACAGACCTCTGTGATTTGTCCGAGGCTTGGTTTCTCCGGTTGAGCCACGTTTAGGTGGAAGACGAACACCGTAATAATAGCCAGCAGTCCACACACGTCTGTTACGAAAAACGCCGCACTGTAGTCCGTAGGGCCTGAAATGAACCATAAGTATATGATAAGTTAAAGTACACACAACAATATAAACAAAATTAAGAAAGCCCATGGTTGCTATGTAATGATCCAACTACAAATGATACATATGCTGATAAATGGTAATCACGAACATTTTGTGCATATTCTATCAAAACATCATGTGATTCATTACAGATCATGTCGATACGTCATGTGACGGTGGTAGATTATAACAGGACACCACGAGACAGTGATGACGCCTCACCGTCTCCGCTGATGACGTCTATGATGAGCCCGACCAGCGGCGGCATGATGACAGTAGCCAGGATGGCGGTGACGCGCTGGCGGCCAAAGTTCTGCCCTGCAGCCGGGAACTCCTTCACCAGCGCCAGGTTGGTCGCGTCCAGCAGCGTGAACGTCGGCTTCAGGAAGAACGTGGCCGCCAGCCGCAGGCAGAAGTATATCCAGTACGTGTTCCGGTTCGAGACGGGCAGCCCGGCGACAGGGGTGCACTCGAGTCGGCAGCTCGGCGGACAGCTCAGCTCAGAGTGGGACAGCTGCAGCTCGGAGCTGTTGTCGGTGAGCGTCGCCGGCAGCTGGCAGCCGTCCGAGCCGAGCGGCAGCTGCAGCACGGCAGCTGGCCCGGCCTGCCAGCAGCTGCCGACTGCGGGACACACGATCAGACCGCCGCTGCTGCTGCTGTTGGCCTCATAACAGGTCAGCCGGCACTCGAGGCTGCGCGTCAGATTCCCGCAGCTCGGCGGCGGCCAGTCTGTACAGCTCAGCGAGCTGCCGTTGGCAGAGGCGGCCAGCGCCTCCGGGGTGGTGTGGACGCTCACAGGCACGTACAGAAGGACGTGGTGCATCAGACACATTGCCACCAGGCAGACGATGTAGAGCTCCCGGATCCGACCGGTTCGGTCAGCCAGCATGCCTGCCGGAAACGAGGACACACAGCCGCGTAATTTTGGAGCAGATTGACAGTGATGCAAAATCGCTCACTGCAATAAGCTGAGAGCTGCGAGGTATGTTCATCTTCATTTAAATGCAATACAAACAATTTAGAGAGCAGGAAAATTCATATGTATAATTATTGGTCAATGAACGAAATATCTATATGATAATGTATGTTCAAGATTGTGATTGAGATTATTAATTGATCGGCTATTAACGATAGGTAAAGCCGAACCTAGTGTTTAAACTCAGGCATGTCACTAGAGTGGATTATTATAGCAAGATTATATCAGACATGTACCCATGAAGGACAGTAGTTTTTTATAAGTGGAAGGAGGAGGAGGGCGGGGGTGGCCCGATGCGGTCGGGTCGAGCCGGGTATCCCCGGGTCGGGCTGGGGCCCGGGTTTCGAAAACTGGCACAGGGTCCGAAGGTCGTGGCTGGGCCGAGGGACGAACAGGGATGCCGGGTCGGGCTGTGGGTCCGTGGCGAAACGGCGCTTTGGTTCCGGGCTCGAGAGGACCAGAGGACGAACCGGGTAAGAGAGAGCCCGGCACTCGGCTGGGACGCAACCAAGGGATCGGCTCGATCTTATATGTCGCAGAAACCCGGATCATTCAGTGAGGACCCTTCGCTCGGCGAATTCACGCCTTCACTCCTCGGGTAAACAAAAGTTAATATACGATATTGCTTCTTGTAGTGTTATTGTCGGTATGTGGCTACAACCAGTAAGACGTTAAACGGCGAAGGACAAGCGAGCCCGAATAAACCCGCATCACTTTCGTATCTGATCAATAGAGGTTCGATTTGTGCAAAGCATGATTTTCAATTGTTTTCGCTATGTGTTGTTTTGCCGTCGCAAATTGATCCGAACTAAATTAATACTTTAAACTAAATCGGTTTTGCAGCGTTTCTTTAAAGTTGCAATTATAAGCTTCATGTTTGCAAGCAAAACAATATTTTGGATGGGTATTGGATGGATTTGATTGCACTTTACAGCTGCATCATTTTTGTCGCTTAGCACCCTTTGGTTTTGACGCTACGGTGGTGTAATGAAGGAAATATTCCAAAAATCGGTAATATGTATATTACAGGTGGATTTAAGCAGCGAAATATTGCATACAAATATGAATTTTCACATGCATTTTAGAGACGGTACATTGGTCTATACTCTACACATTGGTGTTTCTTTCATCGCTTCACGTTACATAGGTGCCGAGCACTGATTTGAATCGTGACGTCATAAACCATGAATTTGCGCTTGTATGGCCAGTAACTTTACACGTGCCACGCGCCGTTGATCGAGACACAGTGCATGCGCCGGGCGGATCGTTTCTACACATCTGTGTTTTAACTTTTACCCGTGTCCTTGCGACTTTTGGTTGCCGAGACATAGGTCCAGTATTGCAGCGATATTTTGTAGGTAATTTCGTGGACCCAGGGGTGCACGTGCGCACGTGCAGTGTGACCCAGAGTTTGACCTGCGCAACATTGCCAGTAGTGTGGTTTCAAACCACTCACCAAATTTTTGTTTAATAGGTCCAGCCGTTTCTCGGGTATAGGAGGATAGCTTTTTCTGACACCCCTGACGCGACACGTGTCACTCGCCACGCTGACCTCTCACGTGAGACGAAACATGTCGGTAACGTAATGAGATTGAATGGGGATATCAGATGGTGAAGACCGCTTGTCAATTGGAAGCGGGATCCAACGTCCAAAGATATAAGCTTCTGAAAAGCGTTATGGTCGGACAGGGTCGGGTCGGGTCGGCCGCATATATGTGAGAATAATAAACAAAAACGGTATTCAGTGAGGTCTCGCTGCGCGCTTCGCTCTCGCTCGTAATAAGTCCAGCATAATTGTTTGACTGCCATGCAAATTAATTATTAATATATTTATTCCGAGAAGTTCTAGATAAGATGTTAACAATTGGCATAAACAATCTTCTGAGATCTGTTCCGAAAATGTGAGCAGCTACGCTGCAATGCCACATAAGGAGCGAGCGATGCAGAACTTACCAATGACGAGTGGCGCCAGGAAGGAGGCTATTGGTATGAAGAGGTACACCTGGGCCACGTCGGCCAGCGTCAGACCCAGTGACGTCATCTGTAGGGTCAGCAGCGGCTGGATCGTATATGAGGCTGTAGGCAAACACAACACACACTTGAGATCAGTAATCGCACGTGTTAAATATGCACTTAGCGACAATGAAGCAACATGTATATGCCCTTCGGTAGTACTGTCACGCAGGCGCGGATACAAGAGGGGGATGGGGGCGATATCCCCTTGGCTGATTTTGAGATATTACCTACAAAATATTAAAGTGAAAATGTGTGCATCGGATGCACACCTTTTCACTTGGATCCCATAATAAACATGAAGATGAATCTGATCCTAACAAATCTCGGATACGACAGAATCCGAATTATACATTATGCCATAATTATAGTATTCCTTGACAAAATCTAACTAACGGCATACGCCCATGCTAGTTCCATTTACAACTTATTGAAGAAGAAAAAACTGACAATTACTTAAAATATAGGTTCCAAAAATACATATCTGTGCAATGGCGGGACTGGGCTCCCAGTGGATCCCAGTGGAAAATGGTGGCGATCTCGGATCCCGGCAGATCCGTCGACCAATGTTGCAGACGGATCTATGATCCCAGTGGATCCATCGACAAATTGTGAAGGTGGATCTATGATCCAAGTGGATCCGGGAAGATCCCAGAAATCAGATCCCGGGATCTATTTTCGGGATCCCAGCACATGTCTGGTCTCAATGCAACGCATTTTGACCCATTGAGACACATTGCGACGCATTGAGATGCATTGAGATTTGAGACGCATTGAGACCTATTGAGAGGTATCGAGACGTGACAGAACGCAACAAAACGCATGCAAAACGCACCCGTGTGGGTCGGGCCTAGGCTTTGCCAGCGGCATTTTCGGACTCACCACAAAAGTTCCAAAAATATACGAGTTTGATCGGCAGGAAATTTCGGTTGATGTGGTACCATTTTGGCGTATTGGAGTGATCTTTTGCCTCGTCCTCTATCTTCCTTTTGGCATCCGCAGGATCCTGCATGCTGAAACAAATAAGTGTCATTACAAAGGGGAGCAAAGTTGAACGTGAACGTGGATTAGGTATCCGCCGATCAGGATGCTTTGACCCGTGTCTTACTGTGGTATACACCCATATAAGTGCAGCGTTATTAAAGGGAGGTGTTCACCTTTAACATGGGGTTTTTAACTGAGATAGCAGTTTTGTAGAGCAGATCGAAAATTAGTTTATGGCTGAAGAATAAACACTCGCGAACGATAAAGTACCGTATTGACACAGGATTATGTAGTCCCTGCCGCGATTCTTTTCGGAGACGCCCGAACAGCTTGTGTTCGATAAGTATATTCGCGAGGCCAGGTCGGGCGCCGGAGGTAGGGCACTCTCATCGGACACGCGGAGTAACGCTGATCACGACGACTGTTAATTAATCCGAGCTCCAGCCGCCCGGGCTGCGCGGCACCCTTCTGTCAGAGGACTGTCTAGGCGTCTGGTGGGATGCCAGAACCGCCACCTGCTCATCGTACATCGATTTCTCGGTGCAATAACATAAGTTTGAAACTTACTTCCTTATACTCTCACCAACAATATATCCATCACTTGTCCAAACCAAAGTCATATTCGTAGTTTTGAGCTCAAGATGCACCGTATGGTTTGAAATTTTCATACGAACGAACTTTCAATGGCGCAACGTAAGAACCTCCCTTGTATATAGCCGGGCAATTCAATCTAAACATACCAATTTTGAGGGGAAATATGGGTAACCCAGGGGGTCTCCAAGCTGTGGAGCGCTTGGGTTTATGTGATTATTAGAGTGGCTGTGCTGTTTTTAAAAAACGCGGTAACTTGAATGATAAGTAGTATAATTATTGCCTATGAGAGGCTGGACAAATAGTATTTGCTGAGCATTCAGTATTTCTATTTAGTAAGGTGATCTACGTTGGTGAATGAGTCAGCTGAAATAAGTGTATAGTGTTGTGTCGTCTGAATTGTTGATTAGCAAGATTCGATACTAATTCTATTGAAAGTAGTATGTTCGTGTATCTTGAAAGGGAATATGTATCCAGCCACCTTTGTTAGGACACTAAATCAAAGTGTATAAGTTCCAGTAAAATCTTGATCGATAAATATTGGCCCCAAGTGGAAAAATTGTTGGCGCTTGTGCCTGAGGAAACCCCTCCCTCAAAAAAAATCCGAAAGGTTTATCTTCGCCCCACAAGCGCGAGCTTTGATGGTGTAGTTGGCTAGCAGAATGTTTCAAAGTCAAAGATTATGAACCATCCGTTGGGCCGTCTATGGGTGTGGGCATAATTTATCGAAATTCGATCCACCCAAATCTCCTATTGTGATCGGTGTTCGGCATTACCGTCAAACTTGCCCAGTAGATTACTCCCCACTGTGATGTGCGAGCAGCAGTTTCGCACTTCACTGTCGTGCCTTTCGTGTGTGAAACCGAGAAGAGGTTATAATGACCGTCTGCAGTAGATTTACATGATTATCACGTTCAATGGCTAGTCCACGCTCCTCGACGCGCCGCCACCCGACGTCGGTCAGACGCTCGCCACTCTAGTGGTCTCGATCTAGTGGTATGCGTGCCCCCACGTTCACCTCACCCTGCGCACGAAGGTCGCAGGCGCGCCGGTAAGCCGAGAGGCGCGCAGGACCTAGTCAGTGTTGCCGTGTTTGCACGTACGCCGCTCCGAGCGCTGGAGGCAAGCGGGTCGAACTATCTAGATCCGTTGCCGGACCGTGCGGCCGTGTGGCCGGGGCAAGTGTGGCCTGAGTGAGCTCAGAGTGGGAGATTGGATTCACTGGGGACGGGAACCTGTTCGAGCGAGAGAGTTAGAGTTGTGGTGTACGTAAAGTTACGCAGGAATGACGCAGTTGCACCGAGTTGATGAACGTGAGTGTCACCAACGGACTCGAGACTATTGAGGTGAACAGCAGAGATTGGTGTGACGCGGTTCAGCAACAATGTAAGGAAACTCAAAATAAGACTTCATACTAACCTTTTTCTCGCAGAATGAATAGCAGCAAACTGGATATTCCTGGAGCTGAGACGAATTAACGCTTCGAGAAGACCCAAAAATGAATGTGCACAGAGACCGTGAGAGATTCGATCGAACGGGAACTACTACCTCACTCCTCCATACCTTCCATTTTTCATCATGGTATCTATGACACTGTTCTCATTTTGGCCGCTTTAAAGGCCTTGTCTGTTCATATATTCCCTTTAATGTCAATGCATGAACTATGCGAACGTCTTATGACTGGCATAGCCTGGTTATCCTCAATGAGAGGCGCAGGAGGAAAAAAACATATGGTCTGTCGTCCTTCCACACCTGAGAGCTCAACAACACGATGTCCTACGAACGTAACCGGATTTTTCTTGCCGCTTGTAAGAAGTCCAAAGTGTGTCGAAAATCCACACAGGGTGAGGCAGTGCGTTCCATATATTAATTGTGAAGCTGCCTCAGTAATCCCTTGAGAGAAACTCGGAGGTTGTACCAGAAATGACATAGGTACCGCTAGTTTTCTCTCGTTTCTTCTTAAAAGCCTCGACGGCGCAACGTCGCATGATGGACCCATACGCCCCTTTAAATGCGAGAGGTAGTTGAAAGAAGTTTAGAGTCGACGATCACATGAAAGTGGGTGCTTTTGTACTCCAGGAGGGGTTTGATTGGATCAGCAATACTGCCCGGAATGGCGTACCCATACGCTAAGTCCGTGGCCAGAAGTGACTTCTCTATCCGTTCGAGGTTCTTGTACCTGGGTAGAGTTGTGTTCCCTTTTCTTCTGTGGGTGGGCGGAGAGGAGGGGGGCGGCGCGCCACATCATAATAGGGTTGTCCGGTCAAGAGGGAATATCTGGGACCGCTGCCGGGTTCTGCAGCGCCGGCTCCAGAGGTGGAGCACACCCCCTTAAGGCACGGCCCCTAGATAGTGCCACTAGCCCTGCCCAGGCCGCCAGGGGTCATTAATTGTGTGAGGTCGCAGCCAACGTATGAGATCGTGTCTTTCTCAGGGAAAGAGGCCCCCTCCAGGCGATCAGAGTGGGCCAGGCGTACCAAGCGCCCCGTCGGGGTGGGGGGCAAAGGCCACGGGGCAGTTGCTGCTCTCCCCCTCTGATCGCTGGTCCTCAGGCGGCTCTGGGGTTTGATTGGTGATGCAGCAGCCCGCAGCCACCCCCAAGCTTCTTTGGAGCATCAACTTGGACCTCACACATTTGGCCTAGTGGCCGGCCAGAGACGCAGTCCAAGACCTTCGACAAGGAGGGTACGAGAAATCACCGGCCTGGTTGCCGCCGCCTGTGCAACGCAGTCCCAAGAGCACGACCCCGAAAATCCCGATCCCGAAAAATGGTCGCGAAAAAATTAAAATTTCTTCCGGATGTTAGGCCACTATACTTTTTTGCAGTGGCCCCTCACAAAAAGTCTGGCCAAAAACACGGCTAATAATGGCGCGGATTTCATTTTTTTTAGTATAGCAAAACGTCGTCCATTGTGGGGGCACGTTGCACGCTTGTTGCCCCTGGGGCGCGATGTCTTCAGTGCCAATTCAGATACAGCACGTACATATGCGGCTCATGGTGCCCTCAACGGATGTGTTCCACACAATCCTCCTAAGCCGTATTTCATGAATCTTCATGAGCTTGGCACGAAAATATTGGACGGAGGATTCATTCCCTGATTGTTGGGGGGGGTCTGTGATTGTACTACGTGGCGTGGTCACACCCTGCACAAATATAATTAATTTAGTTCCGTTTGTTTTCTCTTGCACTCATAATTTACCTTTTCGTTATGGCGAAAAAACAAAAAAACAAAACGGAGCACTCGAGACGTTATGAGCCCTTGTCTCATGAGAACAAATTGTCTAAGAGGGGTTAGCCAAGAAATTCCGTAATATCTCAAGTTATCCTTTTTCCATGGATGGATGGCCTTATTACCACTTGTCCCCGCCCGAAAGTACTCTTATCTTGCCCGCTGCGCCCCGCTCACATGCTTCCACCCCCCCCCCCCCAACTCCACCCGCGCGGGTCGCCCCGCTGCACACCTCTCTATCCCCCCCCCTGAAGCGAATCTGTGGCACGGATGCCACTTGTACTAGCAAACAATCACAAGACTTAATTCTCCAATATAGTTCTAACTCGCCTTTCCATGCAATTGTCACAGACCTCAATGGAGGAATAATTCGAGGTTTAATGGGTGCAACGGCTTGCCATCCGGACCTCCCAAAAAGTCTGTCCCTTTTGAGACAGTAGTAATGTATGCACGTTGCAAACAGAACAGAAGTACACTTAATATTACACCCTACGATTTGGTCATAGATCTAAACACATTGTTATAGACTCGACGGAACCGAAAACCCGCCACTCGTAAGTGTTTCTCGATGTTTGGGAACTATCAAATGTCCACCAAGAGGGAAACTGACTATTAACTAGTGCTGTAATGATGATGACGACAGTTGGCTGGGAAGCCGATAAATTTATTTGTGATTGCCACATCTGAATAACCTGAAAAAGTCTGAAATTGTATTAATATTTTTAAGGGTATTTCTGTCCAGATAAATTATTGATGGTTTTAAAGTGAGCAATATTTTTAATTTGATTTTAATTTTGCTGATTGATCATTTAATTTAAATAATTGTCTACCTATCCAATGTGATTATGTAACATTGGTACTTGATTTTACGGCAAGCTAACGTAAGAAGCTTTGATTATTCATATGTAATAAAAGCCACTAAATAAGAACAAGGGATTCTTAAACAAGGCCTCGGCTAAGAAATTATCACTGGGGAAAAATTAAGAAAAACTGCTAAGGCATATGGTTAAGCTTGGCACGTAGCCAGGATTTTTATCGAAAGGGGAGGCACGTCAGTAGTAGAATCATATTTCGGCTCCCTCAGCACCAGTAAAAAATTGTCTCTTGCTGGGGTGGGGGGTGGTGGGTGGGGGTGGGGGGGGGGGAGGGTCGGGTCGTCAGCAGAATTGCATTTTATTTAGTGTAAATCGGCTGCTCAGGGAGTGGGGGCATGGTCCCCGTGCCCCTTAGGCCTTAGTTACGTCCTTGATACTCCTTGACATACCTACATAGGAAGTGGTACGGATACATTTTAAGTGTGATAATGACAAACTTAAGTGAAAAACAGAAATAAAATAGCAGAATGATGCAATAGTGAAGCTGAATACAAATGATAAGTTAAAACACGCCTATGATCTCGAAAGTTAACACCTGTGTCCAGTGATGTCAATTTTTGAAAACGATTGGGGGACCGAACAGAAACGGAGCGAAGGGATCCACCGGTGTCATAGCTTTACCTTATTACAACTAAATCGGTCGAACATTAACACATTTCCCGAAGGAAGAATTAAGCATTTTTAAAACATTTTTAACCCGGGCCCTGCCGGTTCTCGGCGCCAGCTTAGTCGTACCAGGGAAGGCATCTGACGACCCCCCGCCAAAAAAGCTTGGCTCCATTGGGGATCAGGCAGAATTCACAAATGGCGTTACTAGCCCGTTTAAATTCATGTCGAAATTGTCACATCGCTCAGTCAAACACTGGCAGAGGTTCGACCACATTTTTTTTTTTAGGAGGTGGTGTCATTTGACGTGACCTGGTGAGTGGTGAGTTCACCTGAGTTGACCCCAATAGAAAATACTTAATAAGGTACGCAATTCATGCCGAAACAGCTGTGCCAGAAATGATTGTGCTACACGCCGCCAATTAAAAAAAAATGGGCGTCCCAACCCAGCCTCCCCTCAAACGTCTCACCCTCGGTTCGGCACGACACGACTTGTTTGCAAGACCAAACAATGTCCGACGATTTTTTTATGCAGTTTTTGAAACCAACGTTTCTGAACGTTCTGGAGTGGGTCAAGGCTAAATACAAGGGCTAAATTAGAGCCACCATATCCCTTACACAATACAAAATGTGAGTTAATCAATTTGTGATACGTTTCATATTCGACTACAGAACTAATTCATTAATAAAATAGCCGGTGCAATTAGTAATTCCTCATACAATTATCGTATTAATCAGTACAGATCCAACCCATGCAATAGGTATCCGTTGCAATGGCAAATGGTGTCTCTTGGAATAGAAATCGAAGCGTCAAAGTTAAGAATAGTTGTTAATGGTTGTTGCATGGTTGTTGCCGTTGATTGCTCATTACTGTACAACTCATCTCACATATTACCTACAGTTAGATGTTACCAACTGAAATAATTGTTGTTCGTTTATAAATTTTTCAATTTTCGAATGATGCTCATACCCCGTAAACGTGACATATTGCTTTCGAAACGAAATACGCAAAACTCGGGCCGTCGTCCTTCCAAGCATCGGTCTGATATCGGCTCAACGTCGGCATGTTCTCGAGAGACCCATTCATTATCGATCGTGTCGGCTAAATGCTGGCACACAGTCCTAAATTTATTCGTCGATTATGCGGTGAAATATGTCATCCAATCGAAATATGGCTGTGGGGGGCTGACGGCACCTTTTTGGGCCGAGGGCCACCACAGAGGAGATAAACAGCTAACACTTTGCGAAGGAGAGAAACATTGCTTCGCCAATATTCCTCCGGTTTCGTTGTGTGATGTGATGAAGGTGGTTTTGGGTAGTGTATGTTCCTAGAATGAACGAATTTTTCAGAAGCTTGGTTTTCCACGGATCCCTAAAGCAGCTGAATTTATGGTATGTGTGTGTGTCAGATGCCTGATATAAAGCCAGAAATTAGGGAAAACCCAGAGTTGTCGATAAGTTTTGACGGCGAAATCCCCAATAAGTATCAAATAATAAAACGAACTTATTGAAATTTGCTTCTTCATGGATAAAAGGATGAAATATTTGATTTCCTATCGTAAAGGCTTCTTGGCTTTTTATTTAGAGTTTACAACAGTTATTTGCTTATTTCAGTTAGTTTTGGGGCTTTGGCCTTTTGGCCCCTTGGGTCCGCCATTGGCTAGAAAACATTGAGGGAGCCGAAAGCATCTTTTGGGGACCAAACTCACATATCTGTATCAAACACACATACATGTATATGTTAGAGGCGCAAAGGGCACACCCAAACGTGTTATAAATCTGACACCTTGTGGTCCACGCGTATGTCGAACCGACGCGAGAAGGGCGATAATCCCGTTTCTCAAGATCCCAAGCTATGCTTGGTAGCTGCAAACGGCGTATTATTGGTTTTAAGGTTGAAAGACATGCTTAGGGATGCTTCAATCTCTTACCAGACCCGTACATAATCGTAATGTTACCTACAAATTTGGCTCTCACTAGGGAGGGGGCTAAATTTGGTCACTGGGGAGAAATCCAGCAGTCACTGCGGGGGCATTTGTCCCCCTCATTAGCTTGCTATCCGCGGCTATGCAGTACAGTAAAAAGGCACCGGGTGACTGAATATATTTGTGTAAATGCTAGTGATGCATCATCTATAGTATTCTAGGACCCGTTCGTGTCGAATTAACTTAATTTCACTGAGGAGGCAAATCGGTTCAACTGGGGGTCAATTCCCTTCATGGGGGGGGGGAATGTACCCCAGTTAACATTGTTATCTGAGGCCATGTTCTTTAAATTAGTTTATTGCTAGCCTGTTTTGAACCATGTTTTAACCCCGCCAGTTGCCGGTGATGCCACCCTCGGTTTTTCCCAAATAACTCGCGTAGCTTCAAACCAATCGCAATAAAAACTTTCAAGTGCTCTAACTTTTTTCTGACTTTTGAACAATTTTGACTACACACTCGAAAATGGTTCAAAGTTTCTTAACTCAATGAAGCCAAATTAAACGTATGACCTATGACGCTGTTTCTATGGTCCGTGTTTGGCGCAATTGGCGTCCCAGAACCGTATCGATCCGTGAAACATGTGCAGTTTCCGAGTGTTTGTTGTTCAGGAGCATTTGAAAAGGTGTTTCTTGGTGACGGTTTTGGTTTCTGCAGAGAAGGTGACCTCGATTAACCTTTTAATAGATCAACCGAGGTCACTGACCTCCAATGACCTCAGATGTCATTTTTGGCTTCTGTCCGTTTCTAAGACAATTTGTGACGCTGATTTCAAATCTGGGATCCATTTTACATAATTATATGTTCAACTGGGGTCATTGGCTTCCAAAGGTCAGCCAAGGTCAATGACCTCAAATGACCTGACATGAGCTTTTTGGAATTTCGAAGTTTTCAGGTCATTTTGCGATGCTGATTTCAAATTTGGTGTCCATTTGGCATTCTAAGAGGTTCTTTTACGATTAAGGCTCGATTTTTTTTACACATTTACGATTTGATGACATTTTTGCCTTTGACATGACCTCAGAGGTTACCTAATGTGACCCATGATATTAAAATTTGATGTCAATGGCTTCTTCTCGTCACAAGCGATACGATCGTTTTTAATCGAATCTCTAGCTCAATTAAGGGACAAACGCCAGGGGGTCGTACCCTCCCTACACGGTCACGCAGTGACTTGCCCTACACGCCACACGGGCGAGGGTTAACCCGGTTTAAACCAGGCTCTGTCTTAAATTTCCCAACCCTGGACTCAATTACATTTTACAATTGCTGTGTTTAACGTAAAAGGGCTCACATGGGAAAGGGATTGGCATTCCTGCCTACCTATTAATAGTTGGGGTACAAACAACGAGGTCAGGTCATGTATGGTTAAAATTTGATATGGATAAACATACATCAAGAGGTATGTCTCTTGACCGTTTTTGTCTGAAAAATACAGACGAGGCAATTTTTTGTCTGTACCTAGTCACTAAAAGCCCCAAAATGTAACTTACACAAATTACGTCATGAGGTTAGTATACTTAGGGGGCCATAAATCAGTCAAAAATAAAGAAATGGCTTTCAAATTTGTTTTGGGTATCTTCCATGCTTGATTTATCAATATGTATATTCCATTTTGTAATATGCTAACCTTCGCCCTACGGGGTTTTAAAACGACTCTACTGACATTTTTTTGCATAACTATTTACACATATCGCCGATCTTGCTGAAATTTTTAGTAGCTGATTGTACAACAACTATACGCATGCTGTTTTTTTTTGTCGAGAAGTGTAGGCAAAAATGACGTTTTAGTGACGTCATGCACGTGGAAAAATGATAAATATTGAAAAATGTAGAAAATATAATTTTGCAGCAAATTGAAAACAAAAAACGTCATAGATATAAAATGGCATTGTCTTTCAAATGGCAATTTCAAATTTTCAATTTTGTTTTTTACCCCCCATTTAAAAACAAAAATCACTTTAAAATTAAAAAAAAATAAAGCTTTTAAAAAACCTGGAATATATGTGAGAGAACTGAGTAAGAAAAATACTCAAACACAATTTCAAAGCAATATCTCTCATTTTGACAGAGTGATGGCTCACTAAGTATAAGAAGCTCATAACGTCATTGTTAAAATTCACTTTTTTTGCCTTTTTTGACCAGATACAAACAAATCAATACTTGTTTTGTATTTCTGAGACAAAATTAGTCTAGAAACATGTCTTTTTACTTACAATTATCTATTTATAATTTTGATGTTTTCTGCTCGCTATTGTGAACGTGATCGGGTCGAGGTTGCTAATGCTAATCGCCCATAGCAATTTACGTCCATGGTGACGACTTCCTTGACCTAAAAGGTTATTAACTAACCCAGACATGAAAATTGATATATGGTCAGATACCTCATACAACGGCCGACGCTAACCAAATCATTTTATTTTCATAACTTTAATAATGACGACGAACAGAGCAAAATCGCTATTTTTGTATGTGGTCGATTTTGGGTCATTCACTTGACCTGGAAGGTCACCCGTTGACCTGAAACATAAAAATTAGTTAACGTTAGAATAACCGTCTCGTTGACATGAGGTACAAAAGCAAATGACTACCAAATTTCTAGAACGGCACCAGTTTAGAATACACGGGGTGCTGCCCCTAGCTCCTCTGTCGTCGTTCCTATATTGGTATAGTTTATTGGGTTTGTGTGACCTATTGCATGAACTATGGTTCTATCCTACTATTTACCCAACATTCTTAATCGTTTTTCAGCTAGATGATGAGAGCACTATTGGAACTGGCTGTGGATGACGCATTGTCGGGTGTTGAATGGTATATTAAATTAAATTGGACAAACAATAGCTTTTGCTCATGTATGATGATCAATATTGACGAAGAAAACAATCACTTAAAATCAACCAACAAAAATGACGCTATAATCTAATCGCCTTGCGGCTTGCTGCTCAGGGGGAGAAAACGTTTTTCGATTTAACCCTATAAATGATGAGACGCTCGTTGACATGAGACAGTCCATTAAAACGACATTCGATTCCGAAATTACCCCATCCCGACTCTTGTATCGAGACTTTTTTCAAGCAAGCACGTTGGATATTTGACGCACAGGCACAGGTACAGATATCTCTAAGTTTATCGCTTAATTCACTCTCATTCATGGTTAGGGACTTTAGAGTGGATATAAGAAAATCCGGAAGGAGGGAAACATCCCCTCCAACTAGCGGGCCGCAGTCGCTTACAGTTGAAGCAAGGCATCCTAACTATATGAGAATTACCGTGTGTCATGGTCCGCCAGAACTCGTGGAGGTGTGTGCGATGCGATATAACTTTAACATATTCTTAAAGGAATATTCACCTTGGATGTTTGTTATTTTTAAACACGATTCAGACTATTGGAAATCCACCTTCTTTGTCATTAATCTAAAATGATGCCCTCATTACCAAATAGCGTCTCGAGACTCCAGGATTCAGGAACGACGTACATTATTAATTTTATCAAAACTATATGCGTACTCTCCGCAACGTCAAACGTGGCTCAGTCAATCAGATATTCAAAAATAGTCGCGTAAGATTACTGTATAGCCTCTGCCCAGGTGCGTGAGGCACACATTCTTGACATTCCTTCTACAAAAAGTCAAATATACTCGGCTGGAGAGCCCTTTCAGCTCAGAAAACTTGCAGTTAGGGATTTTTCAACACGGGCTACAAAACGCTATCTCAGTTCAAAACCCATGTTGAAGGTGAACTATTTCCTTTAACTGCTTAACCGAACTTAGCGCCGCCTGTACCCGACTGTACCGAATTACCTCCCACGCTTTGTGCCAGCTTGCACACTGACACAGCTCTGGTTTGTTTCACTGGTATGCTCTTATGCCTTCTCTCAGCACGACTTACATATGCCGACAAGGAACCATTATCGGCAGTTCCAAGCCGGCACACGCGGCATAGACGCGCTGTTCTG